>JAFBJY010000243.1:0-52127 GCA_016801885.1 Toxotes chatareus
AACAGATTTTAGGGCAGGGAAAACAATCACACAGGTGAGGAACAAGAGGAAGGGTAAGCCACCTGAAACAAAAGGAGAACACATTTCAAAATAAAAGCAAAACCCACGAGACAACATGGACACAGGACAGAACAAAACAAGACATTTCCTGACTATGACAGTGCACAGGTGTGTGAAATCAGCCTAATCAGGAGGATGGAGGAGGGAGGAGCTGCCCCGGAATCCACTACCTGAAAAACACACCCACACCAAAGACACGCACCCACACATACACACATAAGAAGAGAGAGAGAAGGAAAAAACCAAGTAGACACCCTCTCTAATTTTAAAACTAAGCTTAAAACCTTCTTGTTTGACAGAGCTTATAATTAGTTGTAGTTACAGTCTGCTAGGCTGCTGGGGGACATCCCATGATCTACTGCGCACTTCTTCTTCTTTCTCTTTCTCTCCTCAGACCCACTCTCAAATTTATTAGCCTTTATTACATGTCATTAACTCTGTGTCCTCTCTGTCCCGTAGTCCTGTGTTTGTTTCTTTCTGGTCTCTCTTCTCTGTACCTTTCTGCAGGTACCTCTGGCTCCGGAGCTGCATGTTCTGTGGTCCTGGCTCCACCCACCTGCTGCTGTTTATTGTTTACAATGATCCATTTCTAACACGTTTAATGTTCCATTCTGCTACAGATAAATATTGGATTAATATTCTTTGCAGACTGTAATGTAAATAATTACCAGTCATGACAGCTTTTTGCCTCCGTGCTCTGTCATAACTATCATAACTGTAATCTGCTGAGCATACATTATCCAATAACTGTTCACTAACTGTATTGTAAATGCTGACCCACTAACATTGTCCATTGTCTGTATTATGCTGCATGTCCTTCTCCCCCACTCCTCCATTCCTAGCTGTCCTATCTTCCTCCTTTTCCTCCTTTCACCCAGCCCGGCCATCGGCAGGAGAGCCAGGTTCTGCTCAAGGTTTCTTCCTGTTAAAAGGGAGTTTTTCCTTGCCACTGTTGCCTTAAATGCTTGCTCTGGGGTCAGGTCTCTGTAAAGCGCTTTGAGACAATTTTGATTGTGGAAGGCACTATATAAATAAAACTGAATTGAATTGAATTGAATTGAATTGAAAAGAGTTTTCGTACTCGGGCCCTAATAATAAGAATCATTCCAATACCAATAGGGCCTCGCACGAGTTTCGTGATCGAGCCCTAATAAACATTAGAAAAACAATAGGGCCTACGCACCACTCTGTGCTCTGGCCCTAATAAACATTAGAATTACAATAGGGCCTTCACACCACTCAGTGCTCGGGGCCTAATAATAATCATTAGAATTACAATAATTCCCTAGCGTCCTCGTAGTGGGCCTATACTGAGTTTTCATAGCCAGCTAAAATTCTTTTCATATCAACTCTCCACAGAATAAGCTACTGTTGTCATAGGCAGATTTCAATATGAAGAAGTTAAACTAAACAAAAAGAATACAGTAAAATATAGGTAATTAAGTTTACTGTAATAAACTATATTAAGAAATAAAGGCAAATATAATGAGTCTAATACACTGGCATGAGGCATTTAATCACAATTGAATTCAATAGCATGTGCAATCATATGGAAATACAGTATCAACAAATTTGTACAAATTACCAAAAAGGATCAACTATGTGAAGATAATGATAATTAACAATAATTATTGATAATACCTCTCAAAGGTTTGCAAACAAAAGGATTACTGCAGTTGTTCTTCAATGCTTTACACACTGCTTAGGAGGAAGGACTTCCTAACTAATGCTCCTACCTAGAAAATAAATTAACCAAATGCATGCAATACCAGAACCCACCACTAGATGGCATAAATTAAATTCACAACACTTTCAACACAGTAATCGTGTACAATGAGGAGCCAGTCTGAGGAAGCTGCAAAGTGAAACATGTTGCTTGTGGTTTTGAAAAAATGTATGACTATTAATAAGTGAAAACAATCTAGACATCCCTTGTGTGTACTGGAATTTCGACTATATGCTTTCTGCAATTTTCCTGCTCCAGCACAGCACCCTGCCAGCTGAGCACAAGATTAACATCTATTGATTAACTCCTAATATAGTGGTTTAGATAACTGGCATAAACTGTTGACTTGTTTCCAATGTGATCATCTGACCACAGCTAAAAGCACAGGAATGAGGACAAAAATAAAACACAAGTAGTAGAAAACCATTTACTTAAGCATGACCATCATCTTTCCATAACCTTGACCAAGTACTTTTAGTTTCCTTAACTAAACCAAACATTGACTGCAGGGGTAGCACATCAATAATGGTCATGTGGGTCATTTTTGAAGGCACTGACAAACAACCTGTTTTGTCCTTTGGATGTAAGGAATTGTTGACCATGGAATTGTGCCACCTTCTCCAAGCCACATTTTCTTGCTGCCGCTGTTTGCCTTGAAATTCAGTGTACTGAATGCAACATGTTTAAACAAGTTATAACTTGTGTAGACAAATGCAGAGTTTAATCCTAATGTTACAACAACACCCTAGGAAAAAAAGCTCCTGTACCTCAAACCACAGAACAACTGCATTAAATCCATTCTGCTGGGTATGACAGATTCTCCTTCCATGCTACTGCACACAGCAATTACCTCAGCTCAAAAGTGAAAACAGACGGCCTCATGCTCTAACCACTCAGACATTAAAACACTGGAGAGATGGCAAAGTATTCTATAATTATTTATTACTCAATTAAAATATTTCCATTATGATTCACTCATTGTAGGAAACAAACATTTGATTTCTCCATTTTCTGATCATCATCAATTCTAGGTTGTTCAAACTTTATCATCTATGGAGAGAAATCTTCCCTTCTGGAGAGAGGAGTGAAACAAACCTGGTAGATTATAATTTTAAAATGACAGAAAAACACTGAACAAACAACTTCAAGACTTTAAGCCTTAAGTTTAAGTTTATTTTTATATATTTTATGTGTTTTTGTCATCTTGATGCTACAAGAATTATAAAAATGTAAACAAGCTAGCTGAAAGATAATATTTTTTAAAAATCAAATCTATCACAATAAAAAAAAAAAAATCAACATCAAACATCAAAGAAAACAAAAAACGTTTTGGCAGATATATTTGTATTTCAGATGCATAACCATTATTCTTTTCTGTAGAATTCCCTCCAAACATTATCTGTAACCCACAGAAGAAAATCCACAAATGCATATCATGATCCACAAATATTTCTCTATCCATATTACAGTGTAACCTGGGCTCACTGTCCTTACACTCAATTTTGCAGGACACCTATCAGGGACACTGAATGGGAGGGCAGTGGCCATCCACACAAACCTTTGATGTAATCTTAAGAAACACACTATGAAAGCTAGGTCAAGATGCCAAATTGCTTTTCCACCTGGTCTAGGATTATAATATGATCTGTGACCCCCTAACCCCCTAACCCAAAGCCACACTGAGATACAGTCAATGGGAGCATACAATGTAAAAATCATCATCATTCATAAGAGATATAAATGACAGTATTTTGGCCTTTAAGGAGATAAAGTGCATTCATAGGGTCAATAAATGATAAATTTCCAGTAGCAGAGTTGCAGTATGGTATCCAGTGGCTGTGGAATAGGTAAAATGTTTAGGCATTCTGTGTTTCTATATGTGTGCTTGTGTGCATGTGCATTCCCAACATAATACACCAGGTGGTGCTGTTTATGACTGAATATGACCTCCAGCCTCCTCTCTGTCATCATTATTCCACCTCTCTTCTCTTTTCTCCTCCTGTCTTCCTACACACACACACACACACACACACACACACACACACACACACACACACACACATTGTATGGCTTCCTCCCTTATCATTGCCTTCCACCTGGGCAGAAAACAACCAGGGGGCTCCATGAAACACTTGTTTCCTCCTGTGTTTGTTTGCTCTCTCGTCCCCACGGAGGCATCTGTCTGCAGCTTTGTTTTCTCTCTTGCTCTCTTGCTCGCTTCACTCTACTCTTCCATCACTCTCTTTTCTCCCTCCATTCCAGGTTGCAGTCTTTCTCCTTTCACTTTTCCCTCCCTTTTAATATTTCTCTTCTCTGTTTACAAGGATCTCCATCCCTTATCCCACTTCCCTTCTTTCCTTCCTTTCCCCAGTCACTTCAATCCAAACCCCTCCTTCCCTGCTTCATGTCTCCCATCAGTCCACCTAGTTTCCCTACTTTACATCCACCCATTTTCCCTTTGAGCCTTCCCTGCTTCCTCCCTTTGTTTCTATAGAATCACATTCTTTTTCATCACTCCTTCTCTTACGCCCTCCTCTCCTATCACTTTTCCCTGAGGTTGGAGCTCCATGGAGAGCCATTTTTCAGAGAGAAACCACATTTTTGGCTCAACAGATTCACTGAAATGCTTTTCAGCATCCTTGAGATAACTGTTCAAGTACAACGGGAAAGAAAAAAGAGGATGACAAAAGAAAAAAAGAGATGAGGAACAAGGCCTCAGTCATCATCTGACTGTTGAATCTCACAGATGAAACCATAGCAACATGGCAGATGACATGGGCATCTGTTTTTTTCTCTTCCTCGCTGAGACAGAAAATAATCCTTTCAGGTTTGTTTATTTCCCCACAGACACAAGTTTGTGATTATGCCTTTTCTGTTGCATGTCAGCAGAAAGAATACTGGGTTGCTTGACAGACCGCTTGACAGATTCAATGAAAATCTGTATTTGGTCATTTCTTTTATAAATTCCAGTTTCATTGCAGTTTTCAGTCAATTCACCTGTACATTGATGACAAATGGAGCTCTGACAAAAATTGTTTTGGTCCAGCATTTCTTAACTTCAAAACCAAAAAGGCAGTATATTCAAATTGTTAAACTACATATCTTCCTACTTAAAAACTCCAGTACCCTGTTTCACAACAACTGTCTCTTTTCAGGTTTAGCAAATTGTGCGAGAGTACTGCAATGAAAGCTCATAATCTTTAAAGCTTTTTGTGAAAAGAGCAGCTGCAATAAATGCATATGCACAATTATAAAAAGTTCATACTGTAATGTGAGCTGTCCATGGTTGTAGTTTCCTCGAGGACACGAGGCACGAAATTTTGGTGAAATTATACACTAACTATAATTATACACTAACCCACAAGAACAGGGTAAAATACATGCAATGTCAATATGCATGTATGCATTTTTTGATCTCAGGCGACCCACGAGGTAGAGCGGGCTGTCCACTAATCAGAAGGTCAGTGGTTTGATCCCCAGCTCCTCCAGTCCACATGTCAAGGTGTCCTTCGGCATTTACCATTTATTTACAACCCAGTCCCCCATAGCTACTTGACCGGTAGCACACAGCACAACACATACATCACAACCATACATCACAATGACCAAAATGAGTAAAATCTTGATCACTCCATTCCTGCCATTTTCTTTTTATTCTTTCTTCCTGGCCATATGCATTTAGGTGCTTAATTAATTTGGGGGCTTAATTAAACCAAGAGTTCGGCTTTGGACTTTGGACCAGCCTGAGATCGGAGGGTCGCCGGTTCGATCCCTCAACCAAGCACAATGGATATTTGTGGTGGTGAAGACAGGGGCGCTGCTTGCCAACAGGCACGGCAGGCAAATGCTTCTCATGTAAACAAACAAGTGAGAGCAGCATTGAGAAAATGAGAAGTTATTCCTCTGGCAGCGGAAAAAGTTAATACAGTTGTTAATTTAGCACAGAGCAGCTTAGTATGTCCTCCTCAGCTGGTCCTGATGTGACCAAGTTGAGTACCTGTAATGACTTGTTTGCTTAGCTAGCATAACGAGCCAACTTTGTACATTGCACTGTTTTTAATAGAGCCCAATTTTAAAAGTTTTATTTTTAAAGTTCTTTTGTCATTTTAAGATTAATGAAGTGAAACAAAAATAGAAAGTATAATATAGTGAAAGTAAAGTAGAATATTGCAATACCCCCTTACAGCATACTCCAATATCAAACAGAACAATATAATACAAATAATATAAAAATATACAAAATAATGTAAAACATAATGATGTAGAAAACATAGACATCTTAATATTTTCAGATTAATAATAGATTCAGATTAATATTTTCATGTATATGAGGTCGAGAATGAAGTATACACAGTATACATGAGTCTGTGATTTTTAGAGTTCTGAATTATACAGCTTGATAGTTACTGGCAGGAATGATTTCCTGTGTCTTTCTGTTGTGCAGCGTGGTACAATAAGTCTGTTGCTGAACGAGCTTCTGTGACCGATCAGCACATGGTGGAGAGAGTGTGAAGGAGAGTTTAATATTGTCCTAACTTTGGACAACATTCTCCTCTCCAACATTGTATTCAGTGAGTCCAGTTCCTCTCCCACAACATGGCTGGCCTTCCTGATGATCCTGTTGAGTCTGTTAGTGTCTTTCACCTTCAGACTGGTGCCCCAGCAGACAACAGCATACAGGATGGCACTGGCCACCACAGACTCATATAACATCTGCAGCATCATCCGGCAGATGTTAAAGGACCTTAGAAGTCTCAGAAAACAGAGACGGCTCTGGCCCTTTTTGTACACACTGTCCACGTTTTTGGACCAGTCCAGTAGATGATCAAGGTACACCCCTAGGTACCTGTACTCCTCCACCATGTCCACATTGACCCCTTGAATGTTGACAGGGGTCACTGTAGCCTTGGTCCTCCTCAAGTTCACCACCAGTTCCTTTGTCTTCGTCACATTGAGCTGCAGGTGGTTTATCTTGCTCCATGTGGCAAAGTTGTCCACAACCATCCTGTACTCACTCTAATCACCACCTGAAATACATCCAACTATTGCAGAGTCATCAGAAAATTTCTGAAAGTGGCAGGTCTCTGTGCAGTAGCTGAATTCTGTGGTGTTGAGAGTAAAGAGGAAAGGAGAGAGGATGGTCGCCTGTGGAGCCCCGGTGTTGCTGACCACGCTGTCAGATGTACAGCACTGCAAGCGCACGTACTGTGGTCTGCCAGTCAGGTAGTCCACAATCCAGGACACCAGTGTGGCATCCACCTACATTGCCGTCAGCTTCTCACCCAGCAGAGTAGGCCTGATGGTGTCAAACGTACTGGAGAAATCAAAAAACATGATTCTCACAGTGCTGGCCGGCTTGTCCAGGTGGGTGTAGACTCTGTTGAGCAGGTAGATGATGGCGTCGTCCACTCCAAGATGGGGCTGGCAGACGAATTAAAGGGGGTCCATAAATGGTTGGACCACAGGCCGGAACTGCTCCAGGATGAGTCTCTCCAGAGTTTTCATGATGTGTGACGTTAATGCAACAGACCTGTAATCCTTGAGGTCGCTAGGATGCGGTATCTTCGGTACAGGGACAAGGCATGACGTCTTCCACAGCATGGGGACCCTCTGAAGACTGAGACTCATGTTGAAGACATAATGAAGTACTCCACATAGCTGGGAGGCACAGGTCTTTAGGGCCCTTGGGCTCACGCCATCCGGACCCGCCGACTTGCCTTCATGGAGTCTGTTCAGCTGTCTTCTCACCTGGTCAGCAGTGAAGCTCAGTGTGGCGGAGTCAGGTAGGGGAGGGGTGTAGGTGCTTCTCTGGTGAGTGCAGTCAGCGGATTCAGAGGAGGAGGTTCGAGTGAGGTCTTCATTTGGAGATGAGGGAGAGCAAGAAGAGGAGAGGGGAGGGAGAGAAAGTGGAGTTGGTGGTTGCCTTTGTACTGCAGAAGAGTCTGTTTGGGGATGAGCTGGGGTCAGTCAGTCATCTGTCAAATCTGTTAACAGGTTCAACTCATTAGCCTCTCTGTCCATCTCCTCACAGTCTTTGAAGTTGCAGGCAGACTCTTGACAAGAGGCACACAGCCGGGGGTGAGGTGAACCAGGTTGTGATCTGAGGGGGGAAGAGCTGTAAGCATCTTTTACATTAGCATACAGCAGGTCTATTGTTCTTCGTTCCCTGGTAGGACAGTTCTCATACTGTGTGAAAGTGGGAAGTGTGGAGTCCAAATTAACATGGTTGAAGTCACTTATGGGATTATGGGAGGCAGTTATAGTGGCTCTGAGGAGGACATGTAAATTGATTAACTGTATTATCCTAAAGGCATTACCTCATGATGGTGCTGAAGAAGCAGGACATTGCCTGACCTCCTAATAGGATACTGACTCAATAAGAGCAGTTATAGAAAACGTAGAGAATGTTTAGAATGATCTTGAAGTTATGTGAAGACATATATTTTGACTTTTAGATTATCTCGAGAGACTCCAGGTTAAGTGGATTAATCTTGGCTTAAAACATTCTAAGTGATATTTAGTGAATGTCATCATCTCCATTTATAGACACTTTGTCTGCCTGTGGACTCATGAAAATCTAAATTCCTTGAGATGCCATCCTTCAGCGCCCCCCCCCCCCCCGCAAAGTACAAACACAAGTAACAGCTGGTCCAAATAAAACTATCATGTCCACCTCCTACATCTACAGTTTTATTTCTTGGCTGGTGGTGCAACACAACTTACACATTAATGGAATGATATCCATTTACTATACAGATACACAAATTAATTTTTACATAATTCTCTTATGGCAAAGTGTCATTATCAATTACACACAAAGACCCCTATGTCTTATTAGATGTAGGAGGTTCTTTTTCAACACAGAGTAGTAGGTTCAAATTCCGGACCTTCTTATTATGCAGTGACAATGCTAACCATCATGAAGACTCAAAAGGCTGCAGAGCTTAAACATGTGTTGTAATTGAACAATACTTCTAACAACTGTCATACGGCAATTCAGTTTGACCAATCTATTGTCGCATTGCTCTCTTGAGAACATAAAAACACACGGTAAGTACGCACAACAATGCCTGCATTAACTACATGCTGTAATTGCTGAACACTCACTTATGCAGAGTCAGCTTTTAGCTGTGTTTTGTTTGAAGACAGTGTAGCAGTTTGGATCCACGCTGTCACAGCTCATTCGAAGACTCATTTGAAGTCTTGTCTCTGGATTAGGGGCCATGTCTCGGATCATAATGCCACTCTTGCTGCCCATCAGATGACCTCCAACATCTAATCCGGGTTTGTATGTGCAGCTCCACAACAAAGGAAACGGTTCTTCAGTCTCTGAGGGCTGCAGATAAGAGGAATAAAGAATAGAAATGGGAGAGGAAATAGCCTTAAGTCAAGCATAAGCACATTGAATGGAGTCACACAAGTGTGCAGACATGTAGGGAGTGGACTCACACATGAATGAAAGTCCATGCAGTCTCATAAATACTGTACATCCAGAGACACACACACAAAGACTGCAAAGACACATGACTTCATGCACACACACACACACACACACACACACACACACAGAGGAGAGAATGATTGCAGCTAGATGAGGTAATAAAGGGGCTTTATGGGGCATGGAGAAGGGACTTATCACAGTGAGACTGTATTCAAAAACACATGGGGGCACACACACACACACACACACACACACAAATGAACCTACGTACACAGGCTAGAGGTCAGTTCCCAGTGTGTTCATCCTTGAAGGACAACTGTCTCATCTCTATCTCTCCTTCCTTCCAGTTACTCTTTATCTCTGTCCTTGTTCATAAAGTCAGAGGTCACAGTTCTCTGCAGGAAGTTGCATATCATCATGAGACTGTTGTCAGTCATATAGATAAGGTTACATGTAGCCTGACATGTCAGACATGGCTGTGGAATGCAGCTATGTGAAAGCTGAATCATCAGTGGCCTGTCACTAGAAGATTGCATATCCATATCACCTCTATGAAGGACAGCAGAGAGACGTGGAAGAGCTTTTTTAAAAATTCGGTACTTGTACTCCTCCATGTCCACACTGACCCCTTGAATGTTAACAGGGGTCACAGGAGCCTTGGTCCTCCTCAAGTACACCACCAGTTCCTTTGTCTTCGTCACATTGAACTGTAGGTGGTTTCTCCTGCTCCAAGTGACAAAGTTGTCCACCACAGTCCTGTACTCACTCTCATCACCATCTGAAATACATCTAAATACTGCTTCTGGAGTCGTCAGAAAACTTCTGAGGGTGGCAGGTCCCTGTGCAGCAGCTGAAGTCAGTGGTGCATAGAGTGAAGAGGAAGGAAGAGAGGATGGTCCCCTGTGTTGCTGACCACTCTGTCTGACATACAGCACTGCAAGTGCACGTACTCTGGTCTGCCAGTCGGTTAATCCAGGACTCCAGTGGGGCATCCACCTGCATCTCTGTCAGCTTCTCACCCAGCGGAGCCAGCCTGACGGTGTCAAACGTACTGAAGAAATCAAAGAACATGACCCTCACAGTGCTTGCCGGGTTGTGTGGGTGTAGACCATGGGCTGGAGCTGCTCCAGGATGAGTCTCTCCAGAGTCTTCATGATGTGTGACGTTAATGGGACAGGCCTGTAATCCTTGAGGTCGCTGGGACACAGCGTCTTTGGTACAGGGACGAGGCATGACGTCTTCCACAGCATTGGGACCCTCTGAAGATTCAGACGCATGTTGAAGACATAGTGAAGTACTCCCCTTCAGGGCCCTTGGGCTCACGTCATCTGGACCTGCCAACTTGCTTGCATGGACTCTGTTCAGCTGTCTTCTCACCTGGTCAGCAGTGAAGCTCAGTGTGGAGGTATCAGGTAGGGGAGGGGAGTAGGCGCTTCCCTGGTGAGTGCACTCAGGGGAGTCAGAGAAGGAGATGCAAGTGAGGTCTTCACAAGAAGATGAGGGAGAGCAAGGAGAGGAGGGAGGAGAGCGAGAAAGTGGAGTGGATGCTGCAGAAGAGTCTGTTGGCGGTGAGCTGGGGTCACTCAAATTAACTGTCAAATTCGTTAAAAACAAATTCAGCTCATTCACCCCTTCCACGTTGCCATCAGCTCCTCGACCGTTTTTTGGCTTGTAACCAGTGATGGTCCTCATGCCACTCCATACCTCTCTCATGTTGTTTTGTTCAAGTTTCCACTCCAACTTCTTCCTGTACTTCTCCTTGGCTTTCCCGGTCTTTGATTTCAGGTTTGTCTGTATTGTTCACACCTTCTCCTTGTTGCCAACTCTGAGGGCCCTATTCTTGTCTCTTCAGAATGGCTTTGATCTCCTTTGTTACCCACGGATTGTTGTAGGGGTAACAGCTGACCGTCCTGGCTGGGACAATGGTGTCCACACAGAAGTTTATGTATCCAGTGATACACTCAGTGAGCCCATCTATGTTGCCACCGTGGGGTTCACAAGCAGCCCTGAAGTTTCTCCTTGGCCTTGTCTGTCCATCTCCTCACAGTCTTTGAAGCTGTAGGCAGACTCTTTACGTAGAGTCTCCTCCTCTCCCCCTGCTATGTGCAGGGGTAGAGGTGAAACAGATTGTGATCTGACCTTACCAGTTGGGGGAGGGGGAAGAGCTGTAAGCTTCTTAAACATTATATTTATAGCAGATCTATTGTTCTTCCTTCACTGGTAGGACAGCTTGCAAACTGTGTGAAAGTTGGAAGTGTAGAATCCAAATTGACATGGCTGAAGTCACCCAAGATGAATGCAATGAATGCACTCAGGTGCTGAGTCTGTAGATGGCCTATCTCTGTACCTCTCTGCAGGTATCTCTGGCTCCGGAGCTGCATGTTCTGTGGTCCTGGCTCCACCCACCTGCTGCTGTTTATTGTTTACAATGATCCATTTCTAACACGTTTAATGTTCCATTCTGCTACAGATAAATATTGTATTCATATTTTTTGCAGACTGTAATGTAAATAATTACCAGTCATGACAGCTTTTTGCCTCTGTGCTGTTTCCTATCATAACTGTAATCTGCTGAGCACACATTATCCAATAACTGTTCACTAACTGTAATGTAAATGCTGACCCACTAACGTTGTCCATTGTCTGTATTATGCTGCATGTCCTTCTCCCCCTCTCCTCCATTCCTAGCTGTCCTATCTTCCTCCTTTTCCTCCTTTCACCCAGCCCGGCCATCGGCAGGAGGGTCCCCCATCTGAGCCAGGTTCTGCTCAAGGTTTCTTCCTGTTAAAGGGGAGTTTTCCTATCCACTGTCGCCTTAAGTGCTTGCTCTGGGGTCAGGCTCTGGGTCTCTGCAAAGCGCTTTGAGACAATTTTGATTGTGGAAGGTGCTATATAAATAAAATTGAATTGAATTGAAAAATTGAATTAAATATTGCAGAGTGAATAACACCACAAAATATATATAAAAGATTAAATATATCACCTTGTTAGGGCCTAGCGCTACCTCTCTCTCCCTGTTGTTTTCCTGTCCACTCCTTTTTTCCTCAATCCTGCCCTATCTCTGTGATCCCTCCTCTCCTCTCCAACTTCCATCCTCTGCCTCTCTTCATCCCTCTGTCCATCTCCCTCCAAGTGGTCCTTCCACTCATTTTTCCTTTGTTGACTCCTCCTCTCCATTTTCTTGTATTTCAATGCTGTGTCTCACTGCAGGCTACACACACACACACACACACACACACACACACACACACACAAAGACACAAGCACAAACAAACATGGCTAAATATCATCAGCCAAAGCCATTTTGCAGGTCCCTGCAGCTTAGCCAGGGTAAAGAGTAGAAAGACATTTATAGTGAAGAAAGGAGGGAGATATGTAATCTTTAAGACTCCAGACACTACTGGCTGTTGTTGGTCCAACAGCATGCAAACTGAAAAAAAAAAACAATAAAAGAATTTAAGCATGCAACCTCTCTCTTGATTTCTTGATTTTCTCCACCCTCTAAGATATAGGCTCATAGATTATAGCAAAGAAGATGGTCTAAAAGACCATGAAAAGGGAAAATAGAAATTTCATTAAAGTTTTTGTCCTTAAGGGTTTCACTATATTGTACCCCACTTATAATGTATTTATGGCCATCAATTTCTCAGCAGTAAATACTCGATTTGTTGTTTGGTCAATTCTGTAATTATCTCTATATATAGTAGTTTCCAGTATAACTGCCTGAGCCTGGATTTCCTGCAAAGGATTCAAATTACATTACATTAACCATGCACTGGCTTTTTATCATTAGAAAAAATGAGAACTTGACTCATAGATTAAATAACGGAAAACTTTGGTACAGACTGTCACAGTTTTGTGTGTTTCCAGGTTTGCTTATTTTAAATTTGCCTGAAGAGAGTGGTAATAAAAGGGTTATGCAGAATTAATGCATTTTTTTCACCTAAGCAACTATATTTCCCTGACCTTAAAGTTGCATTAACTCTTTTTTCTGGCCCCATGGGGCAGCAAACCACTTAGAAATACATAATTCAACTTCTCCCTGCATGAAGTTGTTATGGTGAACAGTAGCCTATTTATACATAGACAAAGCAGCTTTCAATTGTTGTCCTATTTTTGTCCACTTGATAAAATACTCTCCTTTAGCTCTGTTTTTGGTCACGACCAGGTCTTGCGTCATAATGTTCACCAGCTAGTCTCCAACTATGTCTGTCTGCTGTTTGCTGTTGAGCTTGTGGAAGGTGTGTATGTATATGTATATATATATCTATATATCTATATATATATATATATATATATATATATATATATATATATATATATATATATATATATATATATACACACAAGGGGCTGGGCAAGTTAATGCTTCATCGTGTTAAAGCATTAATTAATTAACGCAGACAATTATTTTATTGTGCATTAACGCAGTTTTTATCATTATTATTTTTCTCAGTTTCTTCAGTATTGGCTTGGGATGGGTGTCATCACGCATCTCAACTAATGAGAGCGTTTGGGATGGGCCTAAGACTGCTGCAGCATTCACATGAACCAGAACAGAAAAGAACTGGCCAGAAAATGGAGAAAAGTACCATTTTCATTTAAAATTTCTTCCAGACGGCGGAATTGACAGAACCAAAGTTGTTTGTAAGCACTGCAAAGTTGAATTTTATCACCAGACTACTTCGAGTCTGAAGTATCACTTAAATGCAAAACACACCGTTGATACCAGCAAATCATCCACCCGAATAAACAGTGGAGGGAGGGTTCGGCAGACTACGTTGGATGCAGCGTGTGGCAGAAGTATAGATAAACAAAGGCAAGACAAGCTAACAAATGCCATAATGAAGTGGACAGCTACAAACTGCAGGCCAATTAGTACTTTTGAAAATGTTGGTTTGAGGAATGTTCTTAGAATTGCAACGAATGACGACACGTATGAGCCTCCTTCAAGACGCACCATCACAAGAAGAATACACGAGTTGTATGAAATGGAAAAGAATACACAAGCGACGGTGTTACAACGTGCACCAACTGTTGCTCTCACTGGAGACTACTGGACATCACTGGGTAACCATAATTACCTCGGAGTTACAGTGCATTATATTGATGAACAGTTGGAGCTGCATACACATGCTCTGACTGTGATGAAAACAGAAGAGAGACACTTTACTGAACGTTTTATACATGTTGCACAGCAATGGAACATTTCAAATAAAGTCAGCACACTCAGCACAGATGGTGCAAGAAATATGATTGCTGCTGCAAGACATCTGCCTTTTGAACACGTCTCCAGCGTTCTGTCACAGTATCTCTGCCGAACAGTGCGTTTGACAATGTCCTGGCCAAACGCAGAAAAGTTGTGGGCCACTTTAAACAAAATCCAGCAAGTGCTGCAGATTTAGAACAACAACAAATTGAACATGGACAAAAGAAGGAGTCGCTTATACAAGACATTCCAACCAGATGGAATTCGACTTTGGGCATGATAAAAAACATCCGCAGAAACAAACAGCCACTGAGGGATGTCCTCACCACACACAACACCAAGATTGCCATGCCATCACCAGTTGAAATGGACAAACTGCAGAAACTGGAAATGCTACTGGAGCCCTGCAGGTATGTGTTACGTTATGTATTTCTTACTGTCTAGTCTGAGTGCATGTGAGAGAGAAATAGTGTAGTAGAGTGTCTGTATGTCTATATAAATATAGCACAAAATATAACACAAAATATAGCACAAAAGACCTCACTCCCACCTCCTCCTCTGAATCCCCTGACTGCACTTATCAAGGTAGCACATACACCCCTCCCCCACCTGACTCCCCCACACTGAGCTTCACTGCTGACCAGGTGAGAAGACAGCTGAACAGACTCCATGCAGGCAAGTCTGCAGGCCCAGATGGCGTGAGCCCAAGGGCCCTGAAGACCTGTGCCCCCCAGCTATGTGGAGTCTTTCATTATGTCTTCAACATGAGTCTAAGTCTTCAGAGGGTCCCAATGCTGTGGAAGACGTCATGCCTCGTCCCTGTACCGAAGACGTCGCGCCCTAGCGACCTCAGGGATCACAGGCCTGTTGCACTGATGTCACACATCATGAAGACTCTGGAGAGACTCATCCTGGAGCAGCTCCAGCCCATGGTCCAACCATTTATGGACCCCCTTCAATTCGCCTACCAGCCCCGTCTCGGAGTGGACAACGCCATCATCTACCTGCTCAACAGTGTCCACACCCACCTGGACAAGCCGGCAAGCACTGTGAGGGTCATGTTTTTTGATTTCTCCAGTGCGTTTGACACCATCAGGCCAACTCTACTGGGTGAGAAGCTGACAGCGATGCAGGTAGATGCCCCACTGGTGTCCTGGACTGGACTACCTGACTGGCAGACCACAGTATGTGCGCTTGCAGTGCTGTACGTCAGACAGAGTGGTCAGCAACACCGGGGCTCCGCAGGGGACCGTCCTCTCTCCATTCTTCTTCACTCTCTACACCACAGACTTCAGCTACTGCACAGAGACCTGCCACCTTCAGAAGTTTTCTGACGACTCTGCAGTAGTAGGATGTATTTCAGGTGGTGATGAGAGTGAGTACAGAACGGTTGTGGACAACTTTGTCACATGGAGCAAGAGAAACCACCTGCAGCTCAATGTGATGAAGACAAAAGAACTGGTGGTGAACTTGAGGAGGACCAAGGCTACAGCGACCCCTGTCAACATTCAAGGGGTCAATGTGGACATGGTGGAGGAGTACAGGTACTTAGGGGTGTACCTTGATCACAAACTGGACTGGTCCAAAAACGTGGACACTGTTTACAGAAAGGGCCAGAGCCGTCTCTATTTTCTGAGACGGCTAAGGTCCTTTAACATCTGCCGGACGATGCTGCGGATGTTCTGTGAGTCTGTGGTGGCCAGTGCCATCCTGTACGCTGTTGTCTGCTGGGGCAGCAGTCTGAGGGTGAAGGACACTAACAGACTCAATAAGATCATCAAGAAGGCCAGCCATGTTGTAGGAGAGGATCTGGACTCACTGAACACAGTGTTGGAGAGGAGAATGTTGTCCAAAGTTAGGACAATATTGGACTCTCCTTCACATCCTCTCCACCATGTGCTGAACCATCACAGAAGCTCGTTCAGCAACAGGCTTATTGTTCCACACTGCACAACAGAGCGACACAGGAAATCATTCCTGCCTGTCGCAATCAAACTATATAACTCTGGACTGTAAGAATCACGGACTCATGTATACTGTGTATACGTTATTTTTTAAACTATCAACCACAAACCTCATGCACATATTGCAAATATTAAAATATTAAGATGTCTTATCCTTTCTATTTGTATATTAGTTGTATATATTGTTCTGTTTGAAATTGGAGTTATTGCAATATTTTTACTTGATTTTCATTGTACTATACTCTTATTTTGTTTTTCATTTATTTATTTTTGTTTTTTCATTTTTACTTATTTATTCTAGATTTTTTTTTCTCTCACTACATACTGTGCAATTTTCTTCTTTTTTTTTTCTTCTTTTTCAACTGGGAGTTAAAGTAACAGCAAGAATTTCCCTACGGGGGTTAATAAAGTTATTCTGATTCTGATTCTGATATGTAGAAGACATTTTTTTTGTGTGTGTAAGTAAGTGAATGCAAAACATTTTGACTGAAATGTTATATTTTTTTTCTGTTGCAGGTATGTGACTGAAGTTCTGGGAGGAGAAAAGCATGTTTCATGCTCTGTGGTTCTGCCTGCTTTTTGCCAGAGAGAGATGGAGAGCTCAGATGATGACCCTGCCTACGTGGTCAAATTCAAGTCTACATTCAGAACAGACCTGGAGACACGCAAGGAAAATGCCAACATTGCATATCTGAAGATTGCTACAGCGTTGGACCTGAGATTTAAAGACCTCAAGTGTATACCCAGAGCTGAAAGGGGTGAGGCGTGGGCCTCAGTCACTAACTTACTCAAGGAACAGAGGGTTGTTGCAGAGAAAGTAGAAGCAACAACATCAAAGCCACCAAAGAAAAAGTTAGCCCTGTTGGCTGCTTCATCAGAGTCTGATTCTGAACAGGAAGAAGACTGAGCTGAGAACAGTGTATGCCAATACAGAGCGGAGCCCACCATCAGTACAGAGGTCTGTCCGTTAGAGTGGTGGTCCAAATATGCAGGCTCACACAGCAGGCTGGCCTCCATTGCACAGAAGTACTTGGCCACACCTGCAACACCCGTACCTTGTGAAAGGTTATTTTCTCTTGCTGGTCATACTGTGCAGAAGAAGAGAGTTTTGTTATCATCTGAAAATGTAAATGACCTTGTGTGTCTTAGCAACTGCCGTGGTGCAGAAGAGTAAGAAGATGATAAGTCGGTGGAATGGATAAATGCAGTTACTTTTGTTATTGTGTAACTACACACTACATCACTGAAAGTGTTTTTTTTTTCTTTTTTGACTGAGATTCTCCAAAGGAAATCCAGTACAAACATGGACTTCACAGACTAAAAAATCCCCTGCACAATCAATCCCAGCTGTGTACATTTTTTTGTGTTCGACCACTTCACTCCACAACAGGGACAGTTGCTACTGATAGTAGCTAGACTATTTATGCTGCTCCCTGACTAGAGAAAAATGTTTCTGCTGGTACCTGTTCAGAAAAAAAAGGATTTTCTATAAATAAAAAAAAAACAGATAAAACATTAATGCTCTGGCAGTGGCAAATAGCTTTGGTTTTATATTTGATTTGATTACATTAATCTTTAAGTTGAGATTTACAAAGAATATGTATAACTACTACTGTGTAAAGGGAATACCCTGTTAAAAAGCACCTTATTTGTTTAAAGTGTATGCAAACTAAATGTTATTGCACTTTTGTTCATATAGCAGTACTTTTAAAATCAAAGTGCATAATACACTATGTTAGGTAGGAAGCTGGTACGCTGATTACTCAAAAGTTCAACAGCAGACAAGATGGTGTGTCAGGACACAGGTAAAAAGGACAGGATTTGGAACGGTGCTCCAGCTGTATTTATTGCTCTCTGATGTTCACAGCATCACAGCAGTCTAAAATAAGCAATAAAACAGCATTCAGCTCATTCATTAATACACACACACATCATACCGCCTCATTAAATGCAACTAAGGAGCACATAAAAAGTATGAACAACTTAACATGGGCTTAAATGCTTCTGCTTAAAGTTCTGCATCAAACACACAACCTCCTCTCATTTCCCTCTTTCAATATAACGCCACATAACTTTACTGTTCACACAGAAATTAACCGACATGTAAACACACGAGTGAACTTCATGCAACCTTACGACGCCGCAACGTGCGGCTGAAAAATACACAGTGCTAACTAGCATAGTGACTCGGCAATAAGTATACAAACTTAACGATACGACCCAGCAACACTCACGTTTCGTCAGCGACTTCAAACTGAAAACATCAGCGGCTGGAACTGCAGGTACTATCCGGATTATATGCGTTATAAACCGAATATTAAATAACAAAGTACACCATTACTCGTCCTCGGGTTATGCGTGTCCTCGTCACTGTAGAACAGGAACGTAGCGCGATGACGTCAACGTCGCATCACGTGATCGCACACGGGGGGTGCTGAACCTTTATAACAGCCGCCCCCAAATGTGCAAGTCACATTTGCTCCGATTGCAGGAACACTATGAAGCAGAGTCTATTCCTCTCCAGAAGGGAGAGCTGGTAGCATCAACAAGCGAGCCACAGGTCTGGTGTACACATGACCATTTATCTCTACATCAGCTGACCTAGTAAACCCATCATCACTACGATGAATCTTGGTCACACGTCCAATGGGTCAGCAAGCCCGGGGTAACTGAGGATCCACCAACATGACAACTGTCCGCTCTAAAAGCTCAGGGGAAGCTAACTGCCATTTCTGCCTAGTCTGGAGAGTAGGGAGGTACTCTCGGGTGAATCTGGCCCAAAACTGGTCAGCTAGCACCTGGGAATGCCGCCAGCGCCTGCGGCTCAGGATCTCAGTCTCTGGGTAGACAACTTGGGGCAGTGACCCATCTGGCCGCCCCATCAACAGACTATTAGGCGTGACAGGATCAATGTCTGCTACATCTGCTGAGACGTAGCCCAGGGGTTTGGAGTTCAGCATGGACTCCACCTCCAAAAGTACAGTGAGTAGGACTTCCTCATGGACTGGCTGGGCTCCTACACAGGTTTGCAAAGCAGTTTTGACAGAATGGATTTCACGTTCCCACACCCCACCAAAATGAGGAGCTGCCGGGGGGTTATAGTTGAACTTAATCTTCAGGGGTGCAAGCTGTTGTTGCAGGGTGGGAGCCATGCTTATAAAGGCCTCTTGGAGTTCACGCTCCCCGCCCTTGAAGTTTGTTCCCCGATCAGACCATATCTCGGCTGGGGTGCCCCATCGGGCGATGAATCTCCGCAGTGCCATCAGGTAAGCATCAGCGTCCATACTCCTCAGGAGGTCCAGGTGTACTGCTCTTGTCGTTAAACAACCTTCACCACCATCGGACCAAAGCAATCAACACCAGTGGAGTAAAAGGCAGGTTTAAATAACCGAAGTCGGGCAGCAGGCAGGTCGGCCATCTTGGGGATAGCTGGCTTTGCTCTCCATCGCCTGCACTCCACGCAGGCATGTTGGTGTTTGCGGATTGCTTCCCTGCCTCGAATGATCCAGAATGCTCTGTGTAGCT
This sequence comes from Toxotes chatareus, assembly GCA_016801885.1. Lineage (NCBI taxonomy): Eukaryota > Metazoa > Chordata > Actinopteri > Toxotidae > Toxotes > Toxotes chatareus. The sequence goes on from JAFBJY010000243.1 coordinate 19,926, forward strand.
CTGCATAAACCCGCTCAGGACCAGGATGCAGGAGGTCTTGGTCATATTTCTGGATCAACAGGTGTGTAACAGGATGGGAAGGGTCTAGGACGATAGGGTGTAAGGTTGAATCACTAAGGCCCTCTGATCTACGCAGCCGACCAACTACTCTAATCAGGCCGGTGGACTGATCCTGCTCAGGAGATAAGGTAAGTAGACGGCTACTGGAGGTAACAGGCTTACCAGCTGCCAACAGTTTGTACTCCTCTGGGAATGAGTCCTGCTGAGCCCATTGCAACACAGCTGTTTCTGCTTGTCGATATTCCTCGGCACTGAGAGGGGAGTCTGGATGGTCTTGTCCACGGAGCTCATTAGCTTTAGCCACTACAAGCTCTTGCCAGGTGCTGTACTCTTTGTCACCTTGACACACTGGAGAAGTGACACAAAGGGTCAGTGCACAAAGGGTGGTCTTCTGAAGCTCCACCGAGTCCTCTGGTGGCTCCGCACCGAGTTTCTCTGGCCAAGTGTCTGGGTTTTGTAGGAGGAAAGAGGGGCCCTGAGACCACCGGTTGGGTTCGATGAGGGCTCTCAAGGTTTTCCCTCGTGTCAGATCGTCTGCTGGGTTGTTAGCCGAGTCTACATAGCGCCAGGTACAAGTCTTTGTGAGCTCTTGGATCTCGGCTACCCTCACGCCTACGAAAACCTTGTAGCGACATGACTGCGATTGGAGCCAGGTTAGCACAGTTGTTGAGTCGGACCACAGCACAATTTGAGTCACAGCCAGTGTGAGTTCATCCTCTAGGATGTGGGCTATCCGGGCTGCCACTAGGGCTGCACAGAGCTCAAGGCGGGGAATGGACTGGACACGCTTGGGAGCCACTCGTGAACGTGCAAAGACAACTGACACATGTACCTCCCCATTGGCCTCTTCGGTTCTCAGATATGCCACAGCCCCATAAGCCTGTTCCGAGGCATCTGCGAAGATGTGGAGTTGGCGGGTGGCGCCCTCTAGAGTAGTGCCTGCAGGAACATAAGGACGGGGAAGGGACAGGAGACGGGCCTGTGTTTGTAGCCTAAGGTGTCTGTCTCCCAGTTCCAACTGAGACCTAGGGTGGACTCTTGGGGGTTTGACTTATCCTGAGCTAACCACATATCTAGGCTCTCGGACCTGAGGTAAGTGGCTTAGGACATTGGCATCATTACAGGCCCATTGAAGCAACTCGAAACCTGCTGAGTCTAAGAGGGCGATGAGGCGGTCAACAAGGGACTCGGCTTCCTCTGGGGTGGGGAGACTCTGAAGGCAATTATCAACGTAAAAGCAGTTCTCAACTGAAAACCTAAGGTCATCGCCAGGGGAGCTATGATCTAGGACATGGCTTTGAAGGGCGTAAGTAGCACAGCAAGGACTGCAGGTTGTGCCAAAGGGGAGGACCTGGCACTTGAAGATCCTTGGAGGTCGGTCAGTACGCAGGTCACGCCACAAGAACCTGAGGAGGGGACGGTCCTCGGGGAGGAGGCGGACCTGGTGGAACATCCCCTTTATATCGCCTGAGACAGCGATGGACTGCTCACGAAACCTTAACAGAACACCTAGCAGAGATGCTCCCAGGGTGGGGCCGGGCAGGAGAAACTGGTTCAGGGACTGGCCGAGATATTCATGGGAGCAGTTGAACACCAGGCGGGATTTACCGTTGTGGTTAACGAGGTGATGAGGGATGTACCACTCTTCCTGTGTTGGGGTATCTGAACTAACCTCACTTACTGCACCGCTTTCGATAAGTTTCCCTATCTCTTTCTTATAGATCTCAGCTTGCTCAGGGTTCTTGAGGAGGCGTCTCTCTGTGCTGCACAGCAATGGTATTGCAGAGTCTTTGGGAGCAACCAACAGGGCCATATCTGGGTGGCGAAGCAATGGGGTGGCGTATCTGTGAGTGCCCTTTACTACAGTGCGGACAGTTTTGGTTTTGAGCATAGCTACAGCTTGTTGGTCCTGTTTGGAGCGTATGACTTCCCTTTCAGGTCTGCAGGGTACAGAGTCCATCTGCCAGAGCTTCTCAACATGTTGGTACAGCTCCTCTAACTTGGGTGGAGTCGAAGTGAACAGGCACTGCATAGAGTTAGTGGGCCGCCCCATGGACTGGACCGGGCCCTGGAGAGTCCACCCCAGTCTTGTGTGGACTGCTGCGGGGCTGCCAGGAGGACCGAGCCTGACAGGCTCAACTGGCGTAACGAGGTGAGCTTGGTCTGAACCGATAAGGAGGGATGGCTCTGCGTTTCAGAGGGCAGGTATGGGGAGGCCACGTAGGTGCTTGAACTTCCTCTGTAACCTCTCAACAGGATAAGTATGCTGAGCAAGGCTGAGACGGTTAGCAGTGAAAGCACCCTCAATCTTATAAGTAGTCGAAGGATTGGACGCTGGGGAGATATGGAAAGACACAGAATACCCTTGGAGAACCTGAATGTCTTGCCTGACAGTTCGTAAGGGGAGATCCTCGGGGCTGCCCTTTATGCCGAGAGCTCTGGTGGCAGCGGGTAACAACATGGACCTCTCTGATCCGTCGTCCAGGATGGCGAAGGCTCTTAGGGATCTGCCTCCGTAGTGGATAAGGATGGGAACAACCTTTAACAGAACTCTGTCACCAGCGCCTGGCCTGTCAAGATAGAGGGAGTTAGAGGCAGAATTGGTTAGGCAGCTCTCTTGTTTGACTACGTCTTGGCTAGCTCTCTCTGTTCTGGCGTTGATCTCATGGAGGGCCAGGAGGTGTTTCCCATTACAGCGACTGCATGGTTTCTTTAGAGTACACTGGGCAGCAAGGTGAGCTCGTGCACACCGCCAGCAGCGTTTGTTAACTTGGATCCACTCCTTCAATTATTCTGTGGAGAGTTTGCTTACATCACTGCATTGGCTAAGATAATGTTCTTTACTCTCACAGTAAGCACAATACACCATGCTCTTGGTCTTTCCCTGGCTGGGAGTAGCTTTGGAGGGTGAGACCGACTCTCCAGCACCGTGAAGAACTGTGACGCTTCGCCTGGCGGCACGGTCGTTATTCTTCGGATTTGGTCAGTCCCTACTAGGACTTGGGGTGGCTTGGCCATCAAACCCTTGACACTATGCCTCATAACGGAGCCACTCAGACAAGTCCAGGAGGGTGTGGCAGGCTCCGGGCCGTTTAAACTGGTGTCGCCGAAAGTCAACACGCTGTTCAGCAGAAAGTTTGGTCAGCAGACGTGCTACATGGGAGCCACAGTTCAGTTCAACCTCCCCCTCAGGACCTAGAGTCTGCAGCAGGCCCACGAGGGATTGTATCTGCAGGGCAAACTTCTGGAAAGCTGCTGTATCCCCACGCCGTACCTCAGGGGCGTCGAGCACACAAGCAATCCTCCTGAGGGCAAGTTGGTGGGGTTGGCCAAATTTATCATGGAGGGCTGCCATGGTGTCAGTGTATGGGTTGGGGGAGTTCAGGTAGGCGTCGGCTATCAGCTTAGCCTCTTCTAACTTAAGATGATCAACAAGGATCTGATATCTAAACAGTTCAGTGGTGTTAGCTGGGAGAAGGTTCTCTAATGCAATGCGAAGCCGGGCAAACTCACTTGGGTCTGGATTGGTAAACTTAGAGATTGTGGGCTGGGGGCCTCTGTATACATGCTCGGCTACTGGGGGTGGTGCACTAGAGTAAGGGGCTGGGCTAAGAGATGATGCTCTGAAGGCAGGTGGGCAGCACTGAGTTGCAGCAGATGGTAAGTACTTTCGGCTTCCACAGGGTGCAGCTGAGGCCATGTGTGGTGGAGGGGGGGGGGCACACTGTGTCATAGACTGGCTCTCTAGGGGTGGAATAGGGCTGATAACTGGCTCCTCCAATGTCTAAGAGCTGCATATTATTTTGCAGGTCTCCCTCAGGTTCAGGCCAAGGTGGGGGATCAGGCCAGCCCTCATCTAGTTCTGCTTTAAGTTGGCTGGTAATAGGGGCTGTGGTCATAGGAGGGGCTTTAATTAGGCTCGACGAACCTGAGCTGGTAGGGCTTATTTCTGTTTTGAGGGAGCGAGCGACCTGTATCAGCTCCTTCATCTCCCTACGGGCTTCATTCAGCTCCTTGAGACCTGACTGGATCCACTGTTGGGACTGTTGCAGCCTAGCATTCTCCTCCTGTATAGCTCTGATCTCCGTGGAACGGCTGACATCTTGGTAAGGGACTGCCTAGGATAAATGTGTGGAGGGAGGGGGAAATGGGGTGCTCTGGAGGGGCTTAGCTGATATCCTACATAGTCCACCTCGTAGTCTTGCAACCTAGGAGGAGGGTGTGTTTGTCTCTTAGGCCTCACCACGGGATGTAGCTGTTCTTCTGTGTCCATCTTGAAGGCTGTTATCCGGCTCGAAGGACCAAAATGTTAGGTAGGAAGCTGGTACGCTGATTACTCAAATGTTCAACAGCAGACAAGATGGTGTGTCGGTCAGGACACAGGTAAAAAGGACAGGATTTGGAACGGTGCTCCAGCTGTATTTATTGCTCTCTGATGTTCACAGCATCACAGCAGTCTAAAATAAGCAATAAAACAGCATTCAGCTCATTCATTAATACACACACACATCATACCGCCTCATTAAATGCAATTAAGGAGCACATAAAAAGTATGAACAACTTAACATGGGCTTAAATGAAGTTCTGCATCAAACACACAACCTCCTCTCATTTCCCTCTTTCAATATAACGCCACATAACTTTACTGTTCACACAGAAATTAATCGACATGTAAACACACGAGTGAACTTCATGCAACCTTACGACGCCGCGACGTGCGGCTAAAAAATACACAGTGCTAACTAGCATAGTGACTCGGCAATAAGTAAACAAACTTAACGATACGACCCAGCAACACTCACGTTTCGTCAGCGACTTGAAACTGAAAACATCAGCGGCTGGAACTGCAGGTACTATCCGGATTATGTGCGTTATAAACCGAATATTAAATAACAAAGTACACCGTTACTCGTCCTCGGGTTATGCGCGTCCTCGTCGCTGTAGAACAGGAACGTAGCGCGATGACGTCAACGTCGCATCACGTGATCGCACACGGGGGGTGCTGAACCTTTATAACACACTACTTTTGAATTCATTATTGAATTGTTTGCATAACAGTGCAATTAATCGCGATTAAAAATTTTCTTATTACAGTAGGTTTTGTCATTTAGTTTATATATTAGTATCATTTATATTATCGTCATTATTAAAAGAGACTCAAAAGAGTAGATGATTGAATAAATAAGATAAGATTGAATAAAATTCATATATTTTAAATTAATATTTAAAATACCCATAAATATCTTGAAAAAATGGCAATTTTTAGCCATGCTCTGTTTAATCCTTCTAAAAGGACATCATTCATTCTGTGTATATGTGTCTATAGATAGACGGATGTCTGATGTGAATGCCTCATGGCTTGACAGATGTCTCTTTTCATAGGGAGAAAGGCAAGAAGTGGGCGAATGGCTGAGACAGAATGAAACTGGGTTAGAGGGAAAGCAGCCATTAGTAATTGTATATGGATCATGAAATTATCACCTTAGAAAAGCTGGATGGAAACTCATTGAGATTCATTACCAACATCCTCACAATGATTGTGTAACCCACATGAAACATAGGGCTACTAAAGCCTATGTGGTTTAGTAGTGTAGTGCCTGTTGGTTCTGGGAGAGGGCGTAGTGCAGAGGTCACTAACAGCTGCTGATTTTTAGCATGGTCACTTTATGAAAAGTTCAGTTGATATGTTTATTTAATTCATGTTTGTCACTGCAGTGGAATGTATTAAAAAACTATAAAAATTTGGTTAAAAAAAGAGATGGTTAAGGTAAATATGGTATGTTAATTCATGGTAAATATTGTTATGATAAGTAATTACATTGAATTTGAAGTGTCAAGCACAAAACGGTCCAGGTTCGTTACACAGAGAATCAGTCCGAGGAAGCAGAAGTACCACAGGGAAAAAGGCTAGCTCGAAATCCAAAATCCAGACAGGGGTCATACACAAACACTAAGATAACACAAGAACTCTAAATGGTAAGGAACGCTGGAAAGCTTGGTCAAAACACACAAGACAATCTGGCGACGAGTGCAGGGAAGACGGGGACTAAATACATCAGGGGGGGGTGAGACAATTACAAACAGGCGAAAGACTTTAGGAGAGGAAGGGTAATCAGGAAGTGGGAGGAGCACACGGGGAGGGGAAAGTCGAGACACCTGAAACGAGATGGAGAACAGTGAACAACCGGAAACCAAGATATTGTCAAAATAAAACAGGAAACCCTAAATAAGCAAAACAAAATAAGAGCGCAGGGTGAACCCTGACAGTACCCCCTCCTTAACGTGCGCCTCCTGGCGCACCGCCTAGCTTCTCCGGGTGACGGTGATGGAACTCCCTGATGAGAGTGGGGTCCAGAATGCAGGATGTCGGCTCCCAAGATCTTTCCTCCGGGCCGTACCCTGCCAATCCACCAGGTATTGAAGTCCCCTGCCCCGCCATCTGACGTCCAACAGACGGCGGACAGTGTAGGCTGGCTGACCGTCAATAAGCCGAGGAGGCGGTGGTGGAGGAGAAGCTGGTTGCAGAGGACTGGTGGCATGTGGCTTGATTTGTGATACATGAAACACTGGGTGGATGCGGAGAGACCAGGGAAGACGGAGCCTGACTGACACAGGGTTACCAATCTTTTCTATTTCAAAGGGTCCGATGTATTTGGGTGAGAGTTTCTTAGATTCTGTCCGGAGTTTGATGTGTGCAGTGGAGAGCATGACAGACTGACCTGGTGTGTAGGTGGGAGCTTGAGTGCGGTGCCGGTCAGCCAGCCTCTTGTTGTTTTCCGTCGAGCAGAGCAGAGCAGCCCGAGCCTCCCTCCAGATGCGTCTGCAACGACGAAACTGATGCTGGACCGGCACTGCCACCTCCTTCTCTTCCTCTGGAAACAGAAGTGGCTGGTAGCCCAGAGCGCACTCGAAAGGGGATAGTCCGGAGGCAGAAGACGTGAGGCAGTTGTGCGCGTACTCTATCCATGGAAGGTGAGTGCTCCATGTTGACTGGCTGCGGTAGCAGATGCACCGGAGGGCGGCCTCCAAGTCCTGATTTGCCCGTTCTGTTTGGCCGTTGGTTTGAGGATGGAAACACGACGACAGGCTGGCAGTGGCGCTGAAGGCGGAGCAGAAGGCTCTCCAGACCCGGGAGACGAACTGTGGCCCTCTGTCTTAAACAATATCCACTGGAATGCCATGTAAGCGGAAGACATGTTTGATTATGAGTTTTGCTGTCTCCACAGCGGTAGGGAGCTTACGAAGAGCCACAAAGTGAGCAGCTTTAGTGAAGCGGTCTACAATAGTTAAAATGACTGTCTTTCCCGAAGAGGGAGGTAACCCAGTCACAAAGTCCAGAGCTATATGAGACCAAGGACGGCTCGGTACCGCTAATGGATGTAGAAGTCCAACTGGGGGCTGGTTACTAACCTTACACTGGGCGCACACAGGACATGCTGCAACGAAGTCCTTGGTGTCTTTGGTTAGTTCTGGCCACCAGAAACGCCGCTGGAGGAAGGAAACAGTCCTCTTAACTCCCGGATGACAGGTGAGCCGGGAGGAGTGCGCCCACTGGAGAACCTGCTGACGAGTTACTTTGGGAACATAAAGACTGTTAGCTGGCCCCCCTCCGAGGTCGGGTAATGTCCGTTTCGAGTTGCCAGGTCAGCGCCCCTAATACAAAGGAGGAGGCGATGATGGATTCAGGTACCTGATTTGCCTCCGCTGGCTCGTGAAGCCGGGACAGAGCGTCCGGTTTAATGTTCTTGGATCCTGGGCGGTAGGTTATGGTGAAGTCAAATCTGTCAAAGTACAACCCCCACCGTGCTTGTCTAGCGTTCAGCCACTTGGCGGTCTGGATGTACGTCAGGTTTTTATGATCAGTCCAGACCATAAACGGATGGACAGCCCCCTCCAGCTAGTGTCTCCACTGCTCCAGCGCTAACTTTATAGCTAATAGCTCCTTGTTACCCACGTCATAATTTCTCTCAGCCGGAGAGAGCCGACGAGAAAAATATGCACACGTTTATTATCCGCCTTAGCGCGCTGGGATAGGACCGCTCCAACCCCAGTGTTAGAGGTATCAACCTCAACGATAAACTGGCGGGAGGGGTCTGGTTGAGTCAGGACAGGCACGGAGGTGAAAAGCTGCTTGAGCCGTAGAAAGGCAGCGTCAGCTTCCTCCGTCCAGTGAAATGGGACTGAGGGGGAGGTGAGCCCTGTTAGCGGGGCAGCCACAGCACTGTAGTTCCTAATGAACCGCCGGAGAAAGTTGGCAAACCCCAGAAAGCATTGTAGTTGTTTGCGGGTGGTGGGAACCGGCCAATTAACTACTGCACTAACCTTAGTGGAATCTGGTCTCAGCTCTCCCTCAGCTACAACAAAACCCAAGAAGGTCACAGATGATGAATGAAACTCACATTTCTCAGATTTGATAAACAGTTTGTTCTCCAATAACCTCTGGAGGACCATCCGAACATGCCGCCTATGTTCATTCAGGTCCCTGGAAAAAATCAGTATGTCATCAAGGTAAACGAACACAAATCTATGCAGGAAATCACGGAGCACATCATTCACCAACCCCTGAAACACAGCAGGTGCATTAGTCAGCCCAAAAGGCATTACCAGGTACTCGAAGTGTCCCATGGGCGTGTTAAACGTCATCTTCCACTCGTCCCCGGCCCGGATGCGGACCAGGTGGTAGGCATTGCGCAGGTCAAGCTTGGTGAAGATTCGGGCTTCCCGCAGAGACTCAAAGGCGGAATCCATCAACGGTAGGGGGTAACAGTAATTTTGTTTAACCCCTGATAGTCAATGCAAGGACAGAGAGTACTGTCTTTTTTTGAAACAAAGAAAAACCCTGCCCCAACAGGAGAGGTGGACGGCCTGATTATCCCTGAGTTCAATGATTCGGCTATGTACTTTTCCATGGCCTCTCTTTCAGCCCTAGCCTGCTCTTAGGAAGAGGAGCACCCGGCAACAGTTCAATTGCGCAGTCATAAGGCCGGTGGGGGGGAAGAGCCAGAGCTCTGGATTTTGAAAAAACCTCTGCCAGGTCATGGTATTCGGCCGGGACCTTGGCTAAGTCAAGTGAGGGCGGCACCTCTACTGGGGCTGAGTGGTCACTACCGGGGGGCTGAGCTGAGCGCATGCAGGTGGCATGGCAGAAGTTACTCCAGCCAGTGATTCGGCTGGATGACCAGTCTATGACAGGGTTATGGAGGGACAACCAGGGGTGGCCCAGAACCACAGGGATCTGGGGAGAAGAAAAAAGGTAAAACTGGGTGTATTCATGGTGGTTACCAGTAACAATCAAATGCACGGGTTCTGTTTGAAACCGAACGGTAGAGACTACTCGACCATTCAGAGACTTAACCGGAATCTGTTTAGGCAGAGCCTCGAAGCCGATGCCTGCCTGCCTGGCCAAATCGCAAATTCTCCCCGAATCAATAAGTACCCGGACCGGTTTATCCCCCTCTTTCAAAACAATAAGGGCCTCAATGATTAGGATGGACATGGGTTTAGTGGGCGCTTGAGTTATGCTCGTCATTGCGCCCACTTTCAAGGACGAACGGGGGCGTTTGGGCGCACCGTACACTCCCTGATGTAGTGACCCTGACTGCAGTAAAGGCACTCACCTGACTTAACCCGTCGTTGGCACTCTGCTGCGGAAAGACGACTGCGGCCCAGCTGCATCGGCTCCTCAGCCGGCTGAGGGGTGGATGAATGCTCTGCGGAATTAGAGGACAGGACACTAGTTAGTTGAGGGACAGAGCGCTCTCTGACGCGCCTGGGATGAGCGGGACCGGTTGCCTCTCTGCGACGCTCTGCCAGCCGATTGTCGATCCGAACAACCAGGCTAATGAGGCTGTCCAAGTTGGAGGTAAGTTCCAGAGGAGTGAGTTGGTCTTTAAGTTCCCCTGATAGCCCTGCGAGGAAGGCGTCGCAGAGCGCCTCTTCGTTCCAGCCACTATCCGCAGCTAAGGTTCTGAACTCGACGGCGAAGTCCGCTGCCCGTCATCCTCCCTGTCGCGCTCCCATCAGCGCTCTGGCTTGGTGTGTTGGAACACTAATTTCAATGCTTCGACGAAGGCAGAGAGTGAGTTGCAGGTGGCCGACTTTCGGCTCCACTCTGCCGTAGCCCATGCCGCTGCTCTGCCCGTCAGGTGGGAGATTATGAAGGCTATTCGGGCTCGGTCAGTGGCATAGGCAGCAGCCAGAAGTTCGAAGTGCAACTCGCACTGAGTGAGAAAGGCACGACAATCGCCAGGCTCACCCGAGAATTTTTCCGGACGAGCCAGCTGCACGGGAAGAGGAGAGGCTGAGTGGGATGCGGAAGCTGACGGCGGAGGTGCAGCCCGAGGAGGAGACGAAGGCTGCATGCGTTGGATTTGTTAAACCAACTGGCTAAGCTGGTTGCCGACAGCCGCCAGCTGACGTTCATGTCAGCTGGCAGGCTAGCTCCAAAATCCAGACAGGGGTCATACACAAACACTAAGATAACACAAGAACTCTAAATGGTAAGGAACGCTGGAAAGCTTGGTCAAAACACACAAGACAATCTGGCGACGAGTGCAGGGAAGACAGGGACTAAATACATCAGGGGGAGGTGAGACAATTACAAACAGGTGAAAGACATTAGGAGAGGAAGGGTAATCAGGAAGTGGGAGGAGCACACGGGGAGGGGAAAGTTGAGACACCTGAAACGAGGGGGAGAACAGTGAACAACCGGAGACTAAGATATTGTCAAAATAAAACAGGAAACCCTAAATAAGCAAAACAAAATAAGAGCGCAGGGTGAACCCTGACATGAAGTATACCCTCAGTAGTAGGCTATACATAATTGACTGATTGTTAAAAGATAATCATTGAGATTTTATATAAGAAGGAGAGCGTTAGACAAAACAATTTATTTCTCTGCACTATTTCTGTAGGTTGGTTTTTTTTGTCGCGTGAACTGCATGCTACATTAGGATTTGATGAACCAGTTGATGGCGAGCCAGCCCAGCGCGACGGTGGACGGTTCTGGAGACGGTGTGGCCAGCCATAGGGATCCCCACTGAGAGCGTCTGCTTGCGGATCAGATAAGAGATACATTCACAATCCTAACTCTACCCAGGTCGAGTACCTACAGGAGTAAAACACTGGACATAGATATAAAAAGAGACACAGACAGAACTGCTGAACCTTCAGCTCCTTAGCAAAAGGGAGCAACGAGCTAACTGAGCTCAAATAGAAAGGACTGACCAACTTTATTCTTTTGTTTTTTATAAATCTTTATTTTATTTATTTTGCATAATAGCTGCAGAATTGTCAATTTAGTTTCTTTTGTTTTCCTTTGATGTGGTAAGACAATAAAACTGCCAACTCTTCATTTAAACATTACTTCCTTGTGAATGGTTCAGGCATTATTCTTTACGGGCCTAGATAGTTGTAGGTAATGTCCTCGCTCTAGAATATTAACAGTAGAGGTGCTACATTTGCTTGAGGTGATTTCTTGTTTATGTACAAGGTAGGTGATAGAAACCCATTTGTGCATTAACTTCTTCTCCTCTTTGTGAATATCTGGTTGTTCCGGTGGTTTTTTAATAACAGTTGCCACTGTTGTTTGCATGCTATCCACGGGACAGGTTGGCTCTGGATGTTGCTAAACCTGTGGTATCCCTAGCTCTGAAGGCTGCATCCAAAGCCATCAGGAGCCTGTGAACCTCTCCTGTCAACCATTGTTTCTGGTTGGCATGGACAGTGATGTGATGTGATGTCACTGTGAGTGGCATCATCTATGCATTTTGTGATCTATGCGGTAACAGTCTCTGTGTACTCTATGTCTGTGTGGTTGTTGTAAGTGGCTGCATGTCTTAAGTGGAAACAGTCTTTCAGAGCATAGCAGGCCCCCTCTAGCCATACACATACCTCCTTTTTAATGGGCCCTGTATGCTTCTTTGCAAGTCACACTAAATCCAGTGTGTTGTCTCCCCTTGTCGGAAAATCAACATGCTTGTGTAGTTTAGGAAATAAAACCTGCATGGTTAAAGTCCCCAGTGGTGATGAGGAATCCATCTGGATGCGCTGTCTGTTGTTCACTGATGACCTGGTAGAGTTTGTTGAGTGCCTCGCTCCTTTTGCTGGTGTTAGCGCAGGGAGGGATGTAAACAGCAACAAGCAAGATGACTGTAATCTCCCTCGGTAGATAGAAAGGTCTGCACTCAATGATAATAAACTCCGCCAGTGGAGAACAGTGTTTGTGAATGACAGCAGCATCTTGGCACCAAGCGTCACTAACGTAAATACACACTCCCCCGCTGCGAGTCTTACCTCCTTCCATCAAGACTCGGTGGGAGCAATAGCATGTCAGCCCCGCTAGCTGGATGGCAGAGTCTGGGATGTTGTCAATTAGCCATGTCTCAGTGAAAATGAGAACACAGCAATCCTTCACCTTGCGCTGCGCAGATCTCAGAAGTTGTAAGTGGTCTATTTTATTGTCCAGCAAGCGTACATTGGCCATAATGAGGGATGGTATCGCGGGTCAGTGTGGGCTAGCAGCGAGCCTATCCCGGATGCCTCTGCATTTTCCTCGCTTCTGCTTTTTCTCACATCGCTTTCGGCGCCTCCTCTCTGGGTGGGATGCAGCAGGCAAGTCCAGTCTTATAGCAGTCTGGCGGAGGAGTCCTAGGCCCCAAAGTTCCTCTGATACTTTCTGGTCCAGGTGTAGATGTTGTGTAGTCCTGTTCCTTATATCCATAATACAGTGGTGACTATATCTTTTAACCGGTGCTGATGATGAACTACTCACGTGGTTTGTAAACAAAAGCAAACAAACACTCGAACCCTCGCACTGAACTCGGACAGAGAGGGACCACTGCGTCTGTATGCGCCGCCATCTTGAAAAGACTCCAACAAACAAGGCAAAGATCTTAACAAACTAGCAAACTAAAAAACTTTCTCTATTATGTTGGTCAACGTTACTATTATGTATGAGGTCAGATGAACTGGTGAAGAGTGGAATGCAAGACAGGTCTTAAGTAATTATAGGGAGAGGGTGGAGGGATGGCCTGATTCACAGCAAGTGCACAGGTGAGTTGGAGGGAAGGCTTGACGTCAACACACGCACACACACACACATACATACACACACACACACACACACACACACACACAGGCAGAACAGACAGACAAGGGTAAGCCACACACACCAGGGAGGGGAAACACAGAAGACACAACAGGAGAGGGAGAGGGTCTCTGCCTAATCTTAACAGCATTTTCTTAAATCACTAAGTACCACTTTAGAACTGTTCATGGAAGTGGTTGTTATATGAGGATCTTTGTTTTTGAATTCCTGAATTTTTATAGTCTTTTTTTAGGGGGGTGGAGAAATAGCATGACATGGCATGATGTAAAGCATCATTAATAGCCTTAAAGAGACTATAACCAGTGTTTCAGTAAAGAGATGTGAAAACAATGTGACAGTGTGAAAAGCTTCTGTGATATGCTGCCTTGAGCTTTGGCTCGTTGTTTAGCTGTCCAGTCTGCAACTTTACCATCTTGGATCACATTCAAAATATCTTGGTCCACTGTGACAATTTAGTTTTGTCATAGGGTTCATCCAAGTTCACCACATTTACCCTTTTTGATGTTATGATGCAACCATGACCCACTTGAACTATATTACTTGGACTGCTGTTTATATACCTGAGTAATAAATAGTCTTCTCTCCCCCTCTAACTCATGTTTTCTCTGTGTCATTATGATTGTCAGTATCTATAATTCAAATCAAATCAATCCCTCACCCCCCACCCCTCCGCCCTACTTATTTTTCTTTTTGTCCATTATCACCATGCTCTTTGCTCACCCGTCGTCTCTTTCATCTCTCAAGCAGTCTCTCACTGCCCTCGTTCCTCCTCAACATTTGTCATCCACTTTCTATCTCTTTATCAGATACACACACATACGCACTCACACACACAAAAGCCACCATGTCTGTGTGAATAAATACAGGGTTACCACAGGGGTTATTTTACAGGGTTATTTTGCTAGACACTGCATAATTGCATATACATTGTAGGACCAAAGTACACACCACATACCTTCTGTGGCTTTTGCTTAGTTGGGTTCCAGTTAAAAGAAATCTTAAAGAAGAAGCTGAAATTACTTGTAATTCCTTTTTATTGCCAAAAACTATGTAAAAGGTGATTTCTTAATGTATTGCTCTTTGGTGTCTTGTTGAACTGAAGCAATGAGGTCTTTAGGGATAAATCAGATATGCTCTTTTAATTTCCCTCCGAGAGGGTGATTATACATTTTTAGTACAATATGTACTATGTCTGGAGTATTACAATCTGAAAATAGTGGTACTAACTTAATCAAGTAGTGTGTCTCAAATTTTAGCTCACCTACATATTCAACTCATCCTGAGTACTCTGGGCTGATGCTGAGACCAGCTACCATACTCCCATATGCTCATATGCCAAAGAATATGAAGATGCCACGTGGAGGCTTTGGGCCCCACAAGAATGCTTAATGTGAGAATCAGACTGTAGAGCCTGATGCTATTTCTGGCTGCTCTGTCCCTCATTTAGCAAGCTAAAGTGCAGGACAAGATATTTGGCATTGTTTGTAGACAATAAGTGTCATGTACCTGTGTGGGCTGCAGTGTGTCTGGGTCTCTCTTTCTCTCTCTCTCTCTCCCTCTCTCTCTCTCTCTCTTTCTCTGGGCATGGCAGCAGTTCCTGTACTTTTCCTTCTCCAATCAACAACACCTTCAGATTGCATCAGCCAACACGCCTGCCTCTGATCAGTTCATCAGCTCAGCAGTACTTACGCTCTGGTTCTCTAGCCAGTCACCACCAGATTGTTCAGGTTCATTTTATGGTATAATGTCAGGCCAACTACCTCAGTGTTCACATTTTTGTATTTTTCTTTCCTTGTGTGCATGTTTCCTAACTATTGTGTCCTGTGCTCCAGTATCACACTCCTGTGCCTTCCTACCTGCTAGATGGTGCCTACTGGTGTCAGAGTTCTGTTCTTTCAGTCCACTAGAAAAAAACCTATTGGTAAAGAAACTACTGTGAGTGACGTCCATGACAGACTGACTGGGTTGATGAGTGTTAGGGTTCCCCCTTGGCTGATGCTCTTTCCAAATTAATTGGCACTAACAGTGACTATCATGTCATCAGAGGGCATATATTGCTAGATTTGCTGAAATTTCAGACCCCTTTAGCAACTTTTTGGAAAAACAGAGCAGGAGAGAAACAAACATGTTTGTTTATGTTGACATTTAGCAACTTTTCAAGCAGGCTTTCTTCACAATGATGGATGGATCTCCCTACTCAAGGGTGAAGATCTCTTGTGTCTTGTCTCTTGTGTCCATGCCACAAGGGACAAGTCTTGGACAAGGAATACTGTAGTGTCTCCTTTGAATTTCCATGTTCACTGACATGACTTGGATCAGCAACTCTCAGGAACTGACTAAATATAAAATTGGGGTCTGAAGATGAGGCTGTGTTGGTGGTTCAGTGTTTGTCAAAAACTTTGGGCCACATGTCACAGCATCTGTTTGTCATGAAATGTGTTGTAGTTATCCATACAATCAAAATGATGAATCCTAATCATTCTGGTGATGCTTTGATTGTTTTATTTTTTATTATTAAATAAAATTGATGTTGGTATTCATTCAGTCTGCAGATGAGTAATTCTTAGCATTTCCTTGAAGTGCCACTCTCATTTGAAAATTTCCTTCTTTCACCATGGCAAGGAATCTCCAAAATTAATGCCAGATTTCCAAGATATTAGCTGTGGAGAGTCGTAGTCCCCAGAGGATAAATTCTAGTGGTTTTAGTAACTCTGTGATCTTGATTCTAGCATGATCATCTGGCCTAATTCTGTGCTTATACTCAAGAAATGTACATATTTCCTGCTCCCTGTAGGATGAACCTTTCATCCACCAATTTTATACTTACTTCCTGCCCCCCTGTGTGTGATTACCTGTTTAGCCCGTAGCACAGCTGTACAGTCCGTTTAATTCTTGAAAAAGTAATGAATGTTACTTACCAGCCCTTAGCAAGCACTTAAACACCTGCAGTCAGTCAGTCAGCAACAGAACTGTATCTCTCAGAGTTAAAGGAAATCGCAAAGTTGAGTGACAAAGACTTTGCAGATGTGCTGAGAGGAGAGCTGTCCCACATCAGTAAGACAGTTGGCCAAGAGGATTCAGACAACCTAGGAAGTGATACAGATATGGAATTGGATGGAGTTCAAGAAAATGTCTCTGAAGCTGGAACCCCGGTGAGTCCCCAGTCCAGTGCTCCTCTCCCAATATGTCCAAACCCCTGAGCTTGACCCCACATCATCTCAGCAACCCTTTAAGGAAAAAACAGCCCATTCTGAGCACTAAAAATCTTTGTCCACCTGAGCTCCAGAAACTTGTTGAGTATGTGGTCAAACATGAAGATGCCACAGTGCAAGCACAAACTGCACTGAGGCTCCGACCTTTCTCTGGGCGTATTTCTAGTCCAAATAATGAAGTAGATTATGAGACATGACGTTCAAATGCAAACTTCCTGCTGAAAGACATGCAACAATCAGATCTGCTTAAATCGCGAAAAATACTTGAAAGTCTTTTGTATCACCTGCTGTTGATATAGTGAAGCACTTGACTCCTCATTCCTCCCCGTCGATGTACTTGAACATTCTTGATTCACCATATGATACCATTGAGGATGGAGATGACCTCTATGCCAAGTTTCTGAAGACACTGCTAAACTATGGTGAGAAATCCTCAGGTTATCTTCAATGCCTGCAAGTAATGTTGAACACCACTCTCGGGAGAGGTGGTGTAAATGCAGCTGATGTGGACAGCCAGCTTTTGAAACAGTTTTGCAGAGGCTGTTGGGATAACACCCTGATATCTGATCTAATAATTGAGCAAAAGAAACAGAGCCCATCTATCTTTGCAGAACTCCTTTTGCTTCTACACAGTGAAGAAGGCAAGCGTAACTCTAAAGAGTCTCACATGAAACAACACTTTGGTGCTTTGAAGCACAAAGTATCATCACATTCTCAAGGTGCCTGTGTGCAGTGTAACACTGGTTGTGATACATCAGTACAGGAACGCCACAAACCCAGATCTGAGATACAAGATTTGAAAGAGCAAATAGCTGGTTTGTAGTCCCAAATCACCCAAAAAGATAACAAAGCTAAGCCAAAGAAAGCGCCTAGCCACATTGCCTCTACGAAGCCCTCAACTGAAAATGTTAAGCCAAAAACAGCGCAGCCTAGCAACCTCAAGAATGATCAATGATCACTGTAGTGGAATTGATGGGTTTGGTGCTTTTGTGTGTTTTGGTGCCGCCTGGTGGTGGCTGTTGGAATGCAGTTCAGTAGAGATGTGTCATGGTCGGGAAGTTTTTTGTCTTGTCAGTCTTCGGGGAGGAAGCGGTTCGGTGTGCGTTGTCTGCAGTGTCCAGTCGCTGAGGTTCTCTGAGGTGGCTTCATCTGTAAGTTGGATGTGTATTGTAATTGTGTTGACACGGTTGTGTGTCCATTTCTGTGATTTGAGTATTAATCTATTTGTATTTTTTTGTGCTCTCATTTGTAGTTTTACAAAAGAAACTTCATATTTTCGTCATTAAAATTCCTGCCAAATTCAACACACGGCCTGTTCCTTGGAGGATGTTAGTGATGAAGAGATTTTGTTAAGCTAGCTGTATAGCTGTAAGAACGTTGCCTGCAACAACCTTCAGTGAGGACAGCATAGTAAAAAGATGAACACTCATCGGGGAACTTAAGGATACGCATGCTACCATGCTGCACACTGTTAGACGCCATGGAAAATACGGTCAAAGCAGCCGACGTTCCAGATCAAGACAAAAGAAATGGCTCACAAGACGGCCTTGACACAGGCTCGATCGTCTCACACAGCCGCTCCAGAAAATCACGCTCTTCACGCTCATCAACAAGCTCTAGAGTCAGCTTAGAAGCAGCAAGAGCCCGTGCCAAAGCAGAGGCAGCTAAAACCAGACTAGCCTTCACAGAAAAAGAAAGTGAGCTCAAAATCGAGAAAGCTAAGCTGGAAGCAAAAATTGACTACATGAATGTAAGGCGAGAAGCTGAAGCTGCGCAAGCAGAAGCTGCAGTGCTAGAGGCAGCAGCAGCAGATGTGGACAGCTCCATTTGCAGTAAAGAACTTGTTTTCTTGCCTCTTCAAGAGAGTGCAGTGAAAAGAACTGATGATTATGTCACACAACATGCTTTACATAACTTTGGACAAGTATTAAAAGAGGAGAAAGATGTCCAATACTCCCCATCTCCAATGCTCACATTGCAACCACTCACTCAGGAACATAAGGAAGAGCAAGATGGTCATTATTCTTCACTGCCCATTCATCCTCCTCAACTAGACTGCAGTCCTCAGAAAAGGACCAACTCACAACAAGTCGTCAACAGGAGACCTGTGTACCCACAAAGAAACACACAGCAGCTTCACACAGACTTGCAGCAGCAAAGGAATTATGACTGTCAACATGGCGCTCTCCCCAACATGTCATTACCCTCAGCCAGTTATGACACAACTGTTGATGTTGCCAAATTTCTTGTTAAAAATCAGCTTGTGTCTTCAGTATTGACAAAGTTTGATGACCTGCCTGAACACTATCAATCCTGGAGGGAAACATTCATCAACACAATAGAAAATCTTGCTCTCTCAGCAACAGAGGAGATGGATCTGCTGATAAAATGGCTGGGTAAGGATTCAAGTGAACAAGCACTTAGAATTAGGTCTGTAAATGTTAGACAACCATTACTTGGTCTTAAAGCAATATGGGAGAGATTGAACAAAACATATGGATCTCCAGAAGTGATAGAGAGAGCTCTGTTTAGTAAAATAGAGAACTTTCCCAAGATCCATAATAGAGACAGTAAAAAACTTCAAGAGCTAGCAGACCTACTGACAGAGCTGGAAGTTGCTCAGACAGATGGATACTTGCAGGGACTAGCTTATCTTGATACTGCAAGAGGCGTGCAGCCCATTGTTGAAAAGTTACCCCTATATCTCCAGGACAAATGGTTGTCTCATGGATGCAAATACAAGAGGGAACATGGTGTCGCCTTTCCGCCTTTCTATGTCTTTAAAGAGTTCATCTGCAGGGAAGCTGAAGAGAGAAACGACCCCAGCTTCAACCTGCCCACACTCTCTACATCCCCTTATAAGAAAGAGAAGTTCATGCAAATGAAATCTGTCTCTGTACATAAAACAAATCTGTCATCACCAAGCACAGGGCCTTTAACAGAAAAGACAATAAAAACAGAAAATCCAGACAGACTGTGCCCAGTGCATAACAAACCACACCCACTGAAAAAATGTAAGGGGTTCAGGAAAATTATCTTGGATGACAGAAAGAAATTCTTGAAAGAAAACAATATATGCTTTCGGTGCTGTGCTTCTACAACACATCAAGCAAAGTCCTGTGAAACTGCCATTAAGTGCTCAGAGTGCGGCAGCGATAAACACCTTGCTGCTCTTCATCCTGGTCCTGCTCCACAGACACTGTCACCTCCTTCTCCTTCATCAGAGAACGGCGGGGAGAGAGATGACACGAGGCAGCCGGATGTCACTTGTGGTGATGACTTTAAAGGGAAATCCTGTTCAAAAATCTGTCTGGTGAATGTGTATCCTAATGGTCATTATGAGCTGCAGAAGAAAATGTATGCAATTTTAGATGACCAGAGCAATTTGTCATTGGCTAGGTCAGAGTTTTTTTGACATGTTCAACATCAAGGGTGAGGCAGTGACCTACACGCTCAAAACCTGTGCAGGGGTGACAGAAACAGCTGGAAGAAAAGCTCATGGATTCACAGTAGAGTCTATAGATGGAACAGCAAGCATTCCACTGCCTACACTCGTTGAGTGTAATGAAGTACCCAACAACAGGTCAGAGATCCCAATACCAGCGGCTGCATACCATCACCAGCATCTAAGACAGATAGCAGACAAAATCCCACCTCTTGATCCAGCTGCAGACATCTTGCTGCTATTAGGAAGAGACATTATCAGAGCTCACAAGGTTCGTAAACAGTACAATGGACCTCATGATGCACCTTATGCTCAGAAACTAGACCTTGGGTGGGTCATCATAGGTTATGTATGCATAGGGGGTGCTCATAAGACAAATGTAGTGAGTTCTATGAAGACTTGCATCCTGGATAATGGAAGACCATCACACCTTATTCCATGTGAGAATCAAATACGAGTAAAGGAGGTGTACAGTAACAAATGCAATGTGGACAAACATTCCCTGCTCACACCCACACAAAATGCATCACTGGTATCAAGCAAAGATAATCTGGGAGAAAGTCTACTGCACGGCAGAAAATGACAACCAGTTTGCTCACTCTATTGAAGATCTGGTTTTCCTTCAAATCATGGATCATGAGTTCTTTCAAGACGCCACAAACAGCTGGGTGGCCCCTCTTCCTTTCCGCCAGCCACGGAGACGTCTCCCTAACAACAGAGACTATGCTTATAGCCGTCTGATGTCACTGCGGCGAACGCTGGAGAAGAAGTCTGAAATGAAAGTGCATTTTACTGAGTTTATGCAAAAAATGCTTGACAACAAACATGCTGAGATTGCACCACCACTGACAGAAGGCACAGAGTGTTGGTACCTCCCCACTTTTGGGGTTTATCACCCCCAAAAACGAGACCAGATTCGGGTGGTGTTTGATTCTTGTGCACCATATGATGGAGTCTCATTGAATGATGTGTTGCTTTCTGGGCCAGACCTCAATAACAGTCTCATCGGAGTGCTTCTCAGATTTAGAAGAGAACCTGTTGCAGTAACAGCAGATATATACGCCAGATGTTCTACTGCTTTATTGTGAGAGAAGACTGCAGAGACTTCCTAAGGTTTTTGGGAACAGTCCATCACCCGCAGTTGCAATCTTTGGCCTGAGGAGGGCAGCAGAACACCAAGAGGAGGAGTACGGCAGTGATGCCAAGCATTTTGTTGAGAGGGATTTTTATGTGGATGATGGCCTATGCTCATTCGCGACTGAAGATGAGGCCATTGATGTCCTGCGTCGCACACAAAAAATGTTGGCCGCATCAAACATAACCCTGCATAAAATAGCTTCAAACCGAACAGAGGTGATGAAAGCATTTCCAGCAGAGGAGAGAGCAAGTGACATCAATGATCTCAACCTCACAGTAGATGACTTACCTGTACAACGCAGTCTGGGGGTCAGTTGGAATATTATGTCAGACACTTTCACTTTTCATGTCCCTGAGAGCCAAAAGCCATTCACACGCCACGGCGTTCTGTCAACAGTAAACAGCCATCCACTGGGTTTTTTGGCCCCTGTGACCATTGAAGGCAGACTACTCCTCAGAGAACTCTCATCCCAACATATGGACTGGGACACTTGTCTTCCTGAGGACAAATTTGAAGATTGGAAAAGATGGCATGAGTCCCTGTCAACACTGAAGGACTTAAACATCCCACGCACATATGCATCTTTCTCCACCTCCAACGCACAGCACAGAGAATTGTGTGTTTTTTTCCGATGCTTCAGTAAAAGCAATCTCTGCGGGGGCCTACCTCAGGGTCACAAATGTGCAGGGTGACAGTGAAGTAGGTTTTGTCTTTGGCAAGTCCAAGCTAACTCCTCAGGCTGAGCTAACAATTCCCAGGTTGGAGTTATGTGCAGCTGTGTTGGCTGTTGAGATTGCAGAGTTAGTGATCAGAGAGATTGATCTGAAAATGAACGCAGTGTGGTTCTACACTGACAGCCGAGTTGTGTTAGGCTACATACATAATGAGACCAGAAGGTTTTATGTATATGTAAACAACCGCGTACTGCGCATCCAACAGTCAACGCGTCCAGAGCAATGGAGCTATGTTCCTTCAGAGTTGAACCCGGCAGACCATGGTTCCCGATCGGTTCCAGCTGCCAATCTTGCAAACACCACATGCATAATCACAGTGACAAACCAAAGCCCTGGTACTGTTTCAGGTGTGGTGAAGATGGACACATAAGGCCACATTGTGAGGCTGAACCCAGCCCTTTTTTTTGTAGCCTCCAAAAGAAAGCTGTTAAAGGAAAAACAGTTGGCATGGGAAAAGAAAAATGGCCTTCCTCCCTCTGACCAGTTAAACTAACATCAGTCACTACTGGCGGCTGAAGCACAGAAAAAGTGTCCCAAATGGAAACAGCATGTCTCACTAGCATGCTTACACTCGAAGCAATGGTCGGTAGCTTTACCAAAAAGGCCCTTTGGAGCTAAAACCACAGCACTAGTGACCATCGCAGACACAGACTGCAATTGCTTGCTAGTCACAAGTAACAACAATTCCCAACTCATTTTATGAGCAGAACTTGTCAAATTTAACTATTGAGCCTCTTCATGACCTGCTTGAAGTGGAAGCTGCTAATGAATTCTCTCAGCCTTGAGATTGAGGTCCACACTTTGGCCTTGATTGTGCATCATCGGTTCTCATAGGCACTAACCCCTTGGATATCCTTTATGACCAGAGCTTGAATGCCAGACTTCACAACCTCCAGTCACTGCCCTATGGGTACAGAGTTGTCGTGAAAACTCTTGAACTTTGACAGAAACAGAAAGCCAGTTTGAGCCTTGGAGTCGTCAGACTTTTCAGCAGACCCTGAGACCAATGACCCTGGTCAGACTAAAGTTGTGGAGGAATCAGTTAGCTGTAGAACACCAAATGCAGGAAAGTGGGTAGTAGTTGAACCAATTCAATTCAATTTTATTTTATTTATATAGCTCCTTCCACAATCAAAATTGTCTCAAAGAGCTTTACAGAGACCCAGAGCTTGACCCCAGAGCAAGCACTTAAGGTGACAGTGGCAAGGAAAAACTCCCTTTTAACAGGAAGAAACCTTGAGCAGAGCCCCTGCTCATATGGGGAACCCTCCTGCTGATGGTCGGGCTGGGTAAAAGTGAGGGTGAGGTACAATCATCCAGTCTCTGCTTCAGCTGGTCCCAGACGTTGACCTGTGACAATTCTGGCACGATGTGGTGGAGCATTATCACCCATGAACAGAAAGTTGGGGGTGTGCTGGCGGAATTGGGGGGATGATGATGGGCTCTATGATATCTCTGAGGTAAGAATGTGCAGTGACTGAGCCATCTACAATAACCAAATTTGTTTTGCGCTGACTGCGCTGACATTGTCCAGGGGACAATGCAAACATTCACGGCGGTGTCTTGGTGCTAGTGGAGTCACCTGCAACAATCGTCTGGCATTCAAGCCAAAGTGGTTGCGAATGGTTTGTCTGGAAACCCTAGTACCACTCACATCTCGTAAACGGGCCTGCAGCTGTGTGGCAGTTGCATAACGATGTCTGAGTGTATAGGTCCTTAGGTACTGGTCATCGTTGCGGTCTGTCACTCACTCCACTCCTGGGTCTGTCATGAACTCTGCCAGTAGTTCTGTGTCTTGATGCAAGTCTGCTGATGACACTTTGAGACACCAAGTTCACGAGCAACATCTGACTGCTTGCCACCGACCCGAAGGCGCGCTATGGCCAGGTGGCGCTGCTCGTCCGCTAAGTGATGTGTGTTCCTGGCTGTTTGAATGATGAACTTGGAATGACTTACTGACAATACCACTTTTTATACCCACATAGTTTTGAAATTGATGCCACATTGAAAAGGGTTGTCTTTTAATATTTTTTGGTATTGGACCCAATATGTAAGGCACACTGTACACAGTGAGACCACTACGTGGAAAACACAAAATGAGGTTATTACATTACATTGCATTAAAATGATACATGGAAAAGAAAAAAAATAGATGGAAAAGAAATAAGGCCAGGATATAAAACAACTGGACTTGCCAATCAATTCTTTGATGAACATATGGAGAAAGAGCTGGCAGAACATATAAATACGGTGGCCGAGAGAGGCCGCAGAAATACAAAAGCCGCAACACAAATACAAAAGCCGCAACACAAATACATTAAGCCACAACACAAATACAAAAGCCACAACACAAATACATTAACCCACAACGGAAATATATGACAACGGAAGTTAGCCTCAAAACGGAAGTAAGCCAGACGGGACTACGAGACTACGCTGGGACGCAGCTAGGAGGAGTTCTGTTTTGCTAAGTAAGTGAAACGTAATTCAAAAGATTATAATTATTGCTGTGGTTATGTGATTGTTACAAATGATCGATGCTAATACCCGTTTTAATATTTATGAACTGTGACATCTGATTTATTATGACGCTAACGTCGTAGCAAAGTTAGGATTAGTTAACAAAAGTATTGAGAGGAGTAGCGAAAGTAGGCTACTGTGGGACAACATTCATATATGTGGCTTACCTTAGGCGTCTGAAGTTGTACAAACAGAGAAAATTAAATGTACATGCACAACAATCTTTATCCTTTATCTAGATTATAATGTACATAGTATACATTAATTAAAAAAAAAATCTCCAGACTCCAGAACATCTTATCTATCGACTCAGCCATTCAATCACATCATCTAGGTCTTCATAGTCTTTCATGTGCTATAACACTAATGATCTCTAATTTGTGTTATTACAGATCAGAATGTACTGTCCGTTTTGTGGATGCTACCTTCAACATGTTTTGTCATATTGTGGCTCATGTGGCAGAAATATGCAGTTTTTAAGGAGTCATCAAGCTGAAGGTATATTTTTTACCTACAGTTATTATAGGTTTGATATCATTAACTAGTTCTGTTCATATATATGTTCTATTTCTTTTACTTTTTATGAACTATTCAGTAAAAGTATATTTTCTAGTCTAAAATAAAGTGTCCTCATTTCTACACTACAGGTCCTGAAGCTGCAGTGACAGACCAACTCATCTATAAATATTTTACAGAGGGCCACAGTTATGGGATAATACTGGACTTACTGGCAACAAAGCACAATATTTCATTGAGTCTTCGGACTTTGAAAAGAAAAATGCAGGACGCAGGCTTGACAAGGAGAACTAACTACACTCCAACAGCTACAGTGAAAGCAGCCATTTCTGAGGAACTGAAGGGGTCATGCCAACTGTTAGGTTACCGGTCAATGTGGCAGATTCTGAAACAGAAGTACTCCTTTACTGTCAGGAGAGATGAAGTGATGCACCTAATGAGAGAACTGGATCCATCTGCAATAGAAATGCACACTAGACGGAGATTCGTCCGAAGAGCATACCACTCAATGGGACCCAATGAAGTGTGGCATGTTGATGGCTATGACAAACTGAAGCCTTTTGGAATTGCAATAAGTGGCTGTATAGATGGCTTCTCCAGAAAAATGATGTGGCTCAAATGTGGGAAATCCAACAATGATCCTGGTGTTATTGCTCAAAATTACATCCAGTGTGTAGCCGAGTTTGGAGTGCTTCCAATGCACCTCCGCACAGACTGTGGCACAGAAAATGGACTGATGGTGGCACTTCACTGCTCTTTAAGATCAGAGCATGCTGATGAATTTGCAGGAGCAAAAAGTCACATGTATGGCACTTCAGTAGCTAACCAACGCATTGAAAGCTGGTGGTCCTACTTTCGGAAACAAAGGTTTTTGTTTTATATTCTCAATTCATTCATTGATTGCAGTTTTTGACAGTCCCACTTTGCCCTGCTCTTCTTTCTGTCCCCTTCTTCTCCTACACCTTCCCTCCTTGTCTTTTTCTGTTCTTCTCCATATCCTCTTACTGGTCCTCTTCCTCTGTCTTCTCCTTTCCCTTCTCCTCTTGTTATCACTTCCCCCTCTCTTCTTCACTTCCCCTGATTCGTATCTAACAATTTTTGTTTACTGTATGTGGTTATACTGATCTGGGTTCTACTCTCTTTTTCCTGGCACCTTATTAGTGTTATAAACACCATTTCTTAAAGCTTATCAACATTTTATACCTGTGCACCTTGTCTATCTTTACATATCATACTAACAAATGTTAAGACTTTTTCAGGGCCAAGGTACAGTATGACAATTTAGTAAAATGTATCTTCTGTAACTAGGGGGCAGTTTTGGATGAATCTGTTCAGTGACTTGAGGGAGAAGCATCTCTTCAATGGCAGTTCTGAAGACACAAGTTTAGTGCAACATTGTTTCTTGGGTGTCCTGCAGAAAGAACTGGACGAATACAAGCAGTTATGGAACACTCACACTATCCGTCCTGTTCGCCAGTCCCGATGCCCATCTGGTAAACCTGAGGCTATGTATCATGTACCTCACAGGTGAGTATGGCAAAATTACATTATACATGTCAACACAGGAAGATAAACTCATGTTTTTATTCAACTACATCTACAAGACACAATCCTGGATAATACAATAATCTTGCATCAGTACATTTCATCACATCACATGTTATTTTATGGTCTAAAAATGCATCAAGATATAATTCAAGCAAATCAATATTAATGCTTCACTCAAGTCAAGATGCTACGAGTGAAAATGTCAGTATTAAAACCTTAAGATTTGCTGATGTGATGCCCATTCACTGTAAAAAGGTCTTGTTCTTTCTCATAGATTTAATGGAACAAATTGTGGACTTTCAGCATCTGAGGAAACACTAAACCAGCTTGGCAGCCTCATTCCAGCACCAGCAACTCCTGAACAGCAAACCTTTGAAGAACTACAAAGGCAAAGTGGCCTGACAGCTCCTACAGAATGGGATTCTGCTGTAGAACTCTACGTCACCCTGAAGGGTATGGCCAACCTTTAGTTGGTTATAGAAGGCAAACTGAAGTACGGTAAACATAATGTACAATATAAAATAAACTGAAGTTACAGTATAAAATAAGAGTTTTTTGTGTTTTACTTAATGACATGCAATGTTACATGTGGAGCCTTCAGTTTGGCTCAAAACACACAAAAATATGTGTAAACAATCTTTATAAAACTGAATGAATGATGTTTTTTCCCCAAAGGTGCAATTATAAACAAGACATCCACTTTTTAACAAATCTAATGCTGCACATTTTTTGTACAACACAACAGACTAAAAAGTCATGGCTGCTTAGGCAAATCCAAAGCCAGGTGAATTCTTTATTCCAAAGCTCATGTTTTCCTTAAAAGTGTTGTAGCTGTCTAACAGAGGCAGCTTTAAGGTGTTGGCACATGTATTTGCCATGGGTAGTTTTGAAGTGGGAAGAAATTGCAGGCGGGGCTGAGGGTCCATGCCAGCAGGAGGCACACAGGGCAGCCCTGTGGCAAACATGAAGATCTCTTCCAGGGTGACGGTACTGTTATTTTCTAAAAGTACAAAACATTAGAATGAACTGACTGACAATTGTATCCACAACAACACTAGGACTTTTAATCATAAAGTTGGACAGCTTAACTAACAATCAAGCAAGTAGTCTGCCCAGAAACTCCTGGTTTTGTCCTCCTGAGCCCTCCTGTTGCTTCCTATAGGGCTGAGTTCTGGTTGGAACAGATTTTCAATGGCTGTAACAGTTAAACTGTTACCTGAATTACAGAGGACAGGGGCCAAAACAGTAGGATGCTGCTGCAGGGCTGTTAAAAACTGCAAGCTGGTAAGTCCATCCTTGAATCTGAAACACAATAACAGATTGTTATCTGTACTTTAACCTACAGAGCATCGATGACTTCAATTCATTGTCCATTTTCATATCAATAATTGACTAATCAATTTTTTTGTTAAACTAAATATTTTTGGCTAAAAAAAACTACCTTTCGATTGCACTGTGGTTCCTGTCGATTATGTACCATTTGAGGTACTCCTTCACAATGATGTGCTTTTCCTTCACTGATTTTACATATCTGAAGCACCCTGCAGTCTGCAACATGGTACTGTTCTGTACAATTAGAGCTTGAAGTGTCTCCAATGAGGATGCACTCGGGATCTAAAAAAATAACATGTCCTTCATTCATTTTGAATACAAAGAATAATACATAAATAATAGCAATATCAGAAACAACTGCTCTCTTTAATAAATAGAATCTCATGACTAGTATCACTCCCTTCAGTCAATGACCCTCATACCTCTTGTAGAACTTTCCCTATTTCCTCATCTGTAATGTCTGCTACTGAAGAGCTGAAACTGGTCTGCCCTGAGATGTAGCTGACCAGATCCTTTGAGAGGAAATTTGGGCCAGGTCCGCCATGTACAATTGACACAGCAATCATCTTTCCTGCCAGTCTATACTCATCCTCTCTGATTGCTGCTCATAGAAGTGTAGAGTAATTAAGAATTAAAGCAGTTTCCATATTAAGAAAGCATTGCATTGCATTGTTGAAAGCAGTAATTCTACTTCTTAAACCTTCCGTATAAAATAGTACCTGTTGAATTGTAGACAATGTAGCGACTCTCTGCTGGTCCATCAAATATGGGTCGTTTTCGCAAGCTTTTCATCAAAAGTGATAAGAATTCTCTTTTGGGGCCACCTGTATCGAGGCCTTCCTCAAACCTTCCAGCATCATCAGAAAACTTCACCAGAAGATCCTTTGCTTCAGAGAACGTTCCCCTTTTGAATCCTCTCATGGCTCCATCCCAGAACTCAGAGCGGCAGATGTTAAATCTGCTGACAGTGTTGCAGTCAATCTGGAGTGCCAGGTTTGCAATTACTTCTGAAGCAGACTGCTGTTCCACCCTACCAAGGGATAGATTATAACCATATCAATGAATTAATTTGATACTAATAATATTAGGGATATTTTACCAGATAAACAAGAACAGTTGCATGTTGGTAACTTATTTCTTACTCTGCATCCTTTGGAGCATCATGACTGCCTGAATCACTGTCCGAGTTCTCTTCATCCTCTATTACAATGGGTGCATATAATTCTGTATATTTGCTAAGAAAAACACACTATTTAATTTTCTATTTGCAAATACATCACTGAGATACTCGAAATTTGAGAGAGAACGCATAATACCTATAGTACGTAGTGTCCATTGCACATTGTGATGTTTCTGGGCCATGTTCCGTGTCTGAAAGTGAAACCTGTATAACAAGGGAATTAAGTGGTGAGTTGAAAGTGGGTCCTCATCCAAGCTTAAATAAAGTTTAAACTTAATATAGTATTCCTACAGTTAAATTTGGGGGCTTAACTGACTGTTTTTTGTGCACTTTTACAATTTACATTTTCAATACATTTTCTTGTAAACAGTGCAAAGTTTTTCAGTGAAGATTTGATTTTTAGAGGTGGTGTCTCAAAGAATTTGTGACATCCAGTCTGCAACTTAAACACAATTGATGTGGAAACATAAAACATACACGAAGAATGGCGTAAATGAGTGATATTTTGTATATAGCAGCAAAATTAATTTAAATAAATTGAGGATAAATACATTTTAAATTGAAGTTAATTAGGGTTAAGTGATCACATATTACCAGTGCTGCTTCATCAGTATGTTTAGACTGACTACCATCTCTGGTACTGTTGAGGGTAGGTTCGAATACCTGGAACCAGAAAACACAAAACGTGCATTTAGGAATTGATAGACAGAAACTACAGTGTCAGCAATCTCAGTGTCTCATTTGATGAGCATTGTGACCCAGTTAAGGGTCTCTAATCTGTACATGTGCCATAAATGTTACACTCACTACTGTATCAGCTGAATTAAATTCAGCAGCACTTCGGCTTGTTATGATCACCTCTGAATCAGATGAGTCTGTGCTGAATTCCTGACCTGTGAAGTACAAGATCAGACACAGGAAGATGCTAATCAGTTAGGTGATAATCAGTTTAGGAGAGCTTTTTGTTTGGTTATTACTTCCAAAATCACTCACAACTGAAATCTTCAGCCGTACAAATGTACACTGTGATCCTTTGGTATGCTTTCCCCAGTGCCTCCTTGTAGGCTTTGAGAGTGAAGGGTTTGTCTGTTCCTGGAATGTTAGCTATTTTTGTGCCATCAGGGTAAAGAAGAAAGTAAGGACCATCTTGCAACTTTTTGTTGAAGTCCTTCATTTTTTGTTCAGCAGCTTTACGCAGTTGCTCAGCATTTATCTCTGGGTGCACCATAAGTGGTAGTACCATTCCTCGCACAGTTTTCAGACCTCCATCTTTTATCTTCATAATGCCTACAGAAATCTACACAGGAAACATAATGTGACTAAACAGTCAGCTGTAAACAGGTTCACAGATACACATGGCAATTCATGACTGAAGGGATTGCTAACAGAATGACTGTCTTCCATCAGAAAAAATACGTTACCTTCACAGGCTTTTCATTTAAAGGTTCTTTTTTCCTTTTGAAACAGGATTGTCTCTCCTTTTCTTTTAAACTCCGGAAATGCCGGAATGTGGCCAGTGCACATTTTCCTGTACTTCCTGAATCAAAGACATCAATATCAATATCAGTGTCAACTTAAGTTTAAATAAAAAAGATGAAAAATGATTGCTGATGCTTCTGAATAAGTAAACTTGAAAAATGTTACCTTCACTTGTGCTCGGCTTCTCAAGTTCAGTTAAGAACTGAATGTTTTTGCCACACAGACTGCAGAATGACGTTGCAGATTTAAGGTTGCATCCACAAAAAGGGCAATACATTTTAGTCTGTAACAACACAAATTAAGTATCATTACAGTTACAGCACATGCAAAACTATTTAGGTCTCTGTCCAGTACTAACATATGGCTGAATGGCTGACTCAGTGACTAGGTAAGAAATTTCACTGTGACTCAGACAGTGTACCTGTTTTACTATTATTAATACAAATGTGAAAATGTGAGGGGCTTATTGTCTCACTTTATGTTAGTGTTAATTGTTTTCGGGACAGAACAATAAAATATATTCTCTTCTTAAGTAGAAGTATTCAAATCAGCTAAAAAAAAAAAAAAAAAAACAAATAACAAGTATTATACTGTGGTTATAATACTACACAGGAAAAAGAACATAGTCCTATGTGATACTGTCTATATCTACATTTAATTTTCCCTGTTTGTGAAACTTCGACAGTACAGTGCTTTCGCTACTCCTCTCCATACTTTTGTTAGCTAACGCTAACTTTGCTACGACGTTGCAACGACGTTAGCGTCATAATAAATCAGATGTCACAGTTCATAAATATTAAAACGGGTATTAGCATCGATCATTTGTAACAATCACATAACCACAGCAATAATTATAATCTTTTGAATTACGTTTCACTTACTTAGCAAAACAGAACTCCTCCTAGCTGCGTCCCAGCGTAGTCTTGTAGTCCCATCTGGCTTACTTCCGTTTTGAGGCTAACTTCCGTTGTCATATATTTCCGTTGTGGGTTAATGTATTTGTGTTGTGGCTTTTGTATTTGTGTTGTGGCTTAATGTATTTGTGTTGTGGCTTTTGTATTTGTGTTGTGGCTTAATGTATTTGTGTTGCGGCTTTTGTATTTGTGTTGTGGCTTTTGTATTTGTGTTGTGGCTTAATGTATTTGTGTTGCGGCTTTTGTATTTGTGTTGTGGCTTTTGTATTTGTGTTGCGGCTTTTGTATTTGTGTTGCGGCTTTTGTATTTGTGTTGTGGCTTAATGTA
This sequence comes from Toxotes chatareus, assembly GCA_016801885.1. NCBI lineage: Eukaryota > Metazoa > Chordata > Actinopteri > Toxotidae > Toxotes > Toxotes chatareus. The sequence continues at coordinate 51,440 of JAFBJY010000243.1, forward strand.
TTTGTGTTGCGGCTTTTGTATTTGTGTTATGGCTTTTTGTATTTCTCTGGCCTCTCTCGCCACCGTATATAAAAAGCACTAGCAGCAATGTTTTACGGTCTAAGTCCCAATAAATGCCGTGAACTGGGTTTTGAGTATGCATGAAGAAATGCCATCAATATCCCTGTCAAATATATATAAATATATTAAAATATACTGTTTTACTTAAATAATTAATTGCACAATTTACCCCAATGTATGCTCTCCAAAGGCACAACTTACCCCGCACCGGGGGCAAGTTGTGCCACGAGACCACTTTTTTTCAGAAAGCTATATTTCTGAAATACTATATTTCAGTTCCAAAGTAATTGTTCCCATAGATGTACCACATCCTGAAATATATGTACATATTTAAATTGGAAGTGTTACTGTTATGGTCTAGCTTTAAAGTCACTTTAAGTAAAAACTGGCACAACTTACCCCACTCTCCCCTATGTATGACATCCACTGAGTCTCTCACAATATCCCTAACTTAATGTGACTAGTGTAATTGTGACTGACTATAGGTTTAGTCATCATAACTAAGACTGTAGCTACAACTAATTAGAAGCTTTGTCAAACAAAAGGGTTTTAAGCTTAGTTTTAAAATTAGAGAGAGTGTCTGCTACCCGAACCCAAACTGGCAGTTGGTTACACAGGAGAGGGGCTC
>JAFBJY010000244.1:0-33438 GCA_016801885.1 Toxotes chatareus
TGGTTATAATACTACACAGGAAAAAGAACATAGTCCTATGTGATACTGTCTATATCTACATTTAATTTTCCCTGTTTGTGAAACTTCGACAGTACAGTGCTTTCGCTACTCCTCTCCATACTTTTGTTAGCTAACGCTAACTTTGCTACGACGTTGCAACGACGTTAGCGTCATAATAAATCAGATGTCACAGTTCATAAATATTAAAACGGGTATTAGCATCGATCATTTGTAACAATCACATAACCACAGCAATAATTATAATCTTTTGAATTACGTTTCACTTACTTAGCAAAACAGAACTCCTCCTAGCTGCGTCCCAGCGTAGTCTTGTAGTCCCATCTGGCTTACTTCCGTTTTGAGGCTAACTTCCGTTGTCATATATTTCCGTTGTGGGTTAATGTATTTGTGTTGTGGCTTTTGTATTTGTGTTGTGGCTTAATGTATTTGTGTTGCGGCTTTTGTATTTGTGTTGTGGCTTAATGTATTTGTGTTGCGGCTTTTGTATTTGTGTTGTGGCTTTTGTATTTGTGTTGTGGCTTAATGTATTTTGTGTTGCGGCTTTTGTATTTGTGTTGTGGCTTTTGTATTTGTGTTGCGGCTTTTGTATTTGTGTTGGGGCTTTTGTATTTGTGTTGTGGCTTAATGTATTTGTGTTGCGGCTTTTGTATTTGTGTTGCGGCTTTTGTATTTCTGCGGCCTCTCTCGGCCACCGTATATAAAGGCACTAGCAGCAATGTTTTACGGTCTAAGTCCCAATAAATGCCGTGAACTGGGTTTTGAGTATGCATGAAGAAATGCCATCAATATCCCTGTCAAATATATATAAATATATTAAAATATACTGTTTTACTTAAATAATTAATTGCACAATTTACCCCAATGTATGCTCTCCAAAGGCACAACTTACCCCGCACCGGGGGCAAGTTGTGCCACGAGACCACTTTTTTTCAGAAAGCTATATTTCTGAAATACTATATTTCAGTTCCAAAGTAATTGTTCCCATAGATGTACCACATCCTGAAATATATGTACATATTTAAATTGGAAGTGTTACTGTTATGGTCTAGCTTTAAAGTCACTTTAAGTAAAAACTGGCACAACTTACCCCACTCTCCCCTATGTATGACATCCACTGAGTCTCTCACAATATCCCTAACTTAATGTGACTAGTGTAATTGTGACTGACTATAGGTTTAGTCATCATAACTAAGACTGTAGCTACAACTAATTAGAAGCTTTGTCAAACAAAAGGGTTTTAAGCTTAGTTTTAAAATTAGAGAGAGTGTCTGCTACCCGAACCCAAACTGGCAGTTGGTTACACAGGAGAGGGGCTCGATAGCTAAACGCTCGGCCTCTCATTCTACTTTTAGAGATTCCGGGAACCATAAGCAAACCCGCATTCTGGGAATGAAGCAATCTGTTGGGATAATATGATACTATCAGCTCTTTGAGATATGAAGGAGCCTGGCCATTTAGGGCCTTATATGTAAAGAGAAGGATTTTAAAATCAATTCTGGGTTTTACAGGAAGCCAATAAAGAGAAGTTAAAAGGAGTAATATGATCTCTCTTGCTAATTCCAGTTAGTACTCTCGCTGCAGCATTTGGATCAGCTGGAGGCTTTTTAGAGAGTTAACTGGACATCCTGATAATAGGGAATTAAATTGTCCAGCCTAGAAGTAACAAATGCATGGACTAGTTTTTCAGCATTACTCTGAGACAGAATATTCCTAATCTTACTGATATTGCGCGGGTGAAAGAAGGCAGTTCTAGGGACTTGTTTTATGTGCGAGTTTAATGCCATCCAGAGTAACTATATGGTTAGATAAACTATTTCTGAGGTGTTTAGGACCAAACAAAATAACCTCAGTTTTGTCTGACTTCAGGAAAAGACAGTTACAGGTCATCTAGGCCTTTATGTCTTTAAGACATGCCTGAAGTATGGCTAACTGATCTGTTTCGTCTGGCTTCATAGATAAATATAGCTGGGTATCATCTGCATAGCAATGGAAATTTATTCCATACTTCCTGATAATATTGCCTAGGGCAGGAGTCGGCAACCTGCGGCTCCAGAGCCGCATGTGGCTCTTTCATCCCTTTGCTGTGGCTCCCTGTGACTTTGGAAAATAAATCATGAGTATTTAATTTAAATGAATTTTTATTTTGGTTTATTTGTTTTTTAAATGTAATTCTAAATTTGAGGATTATGGTGATCTTGCAACATCAAAATAAAACGTTTTTAATTTTTTGTCGCTCCAAATATTCATAACAAATGTCGCTGTGCGACACCCGGTGGCAACATTTTCAGGTTGACAGCTGACTGCATGTTCGAGTACATGTGATAAAGTGATGACAGAACACAGAAGCACACTGATAATTTAAGTTTGGATTCTTTCATAAATATGAGGAGGACTCAAATAGACATTTAGTATTTTATTTGAAAGTATTAACCCCTTAACACTCCGGCCTAATTTGCCCAAAACACCTGTCAAAAACATGCCCAAATTAAATTCAAAGCTGTTCTTGAGCCCTTAGAAGGACATTCAAAAGGTTGGTCTCTTTGTGAAGGTAACACTCTAAAGTTTTTATTTCAGCAGTCTGATCTACTGTAGGTGTAACTGGTATCGAGTAAGAGAATATTAAACACAGAAAAAAATATTTTTTTTTTCCTTGCCTGGATTTTTTTTTTTTAAATGCATCTTTCTAATAACCTGGGCTTGTAGGATAGGATTAGATGACAACATATTTCTGTAGACTGAAGTCCTACCCATTCCATGTTAAAATTTCATAGCAATTGTACAAAAAATTGACTGTTTTGCACAGGTTTTTCAGTGGGTATGTCCAGGCCTTCTCAAGAGCTATCCAAAATGGCCACTTTGGATAGCTCTTGGGCACGCCAGGTGCCAAGTGTATAACTCCTGAATGCTTCAACATACAGACACCAATGACGGCTCTAATGAAAGGTGACACTTAGAGGAATCATATTCCATATTGATTCCTCCAATATATTAATATTCATATTCATATTCATATTCACAATTAGTAGTACAAAAATCGTTATGGAAGAGAGAACACGTTGAATGCTCATTATTCTATTGAAACTAAACCTGCATTATAAGAAATTAGTCAGAAAAAGTGCTATGGTCAGAAATCAACACCTTTATGTGAATGAATCACATACTATTCACAGCAAACTGTTTACATATTTACAATTTCACCTTCCTAAGTTTGGCCGCCTGGTTAGTTCAATTGGTAGAACATGAGACTCAATATCTCAGGATCGTGGGTTTGAGCCCCACTCTGGACGGCACCACCTCCCCAGGTGGTGAGCCCACCGTAGAATTTCGGTGTGGACTGGGTGGCCGCAACCTGGGCCTGGACCCATATAAGCGGCAGATGATGACATCATCACATTATTCTCAGCATGCCATGCAGTAAAGTAAGAGACTTGACTCATTTAATCAACGGATCTCAGTCTTCAGACAGTTGATTGGTCAAACTGTGTGCTCTTGATTGCTGGGAACAAAAACCCACAGCCACATGGCCCTTTTGCCCTCTCCTGTTTCTAAGTGATGTCTCGGTCGCGACCGCAATGGCCATCTTTGAAGTGAACGACGGGAGCCGCAGCCGCTTTGTTTTTGTTTTTTCGTTCACGTGATTGGTCAACTACGTGGACGTGCGGCGTGTCCGCACTAAGCCGGGGCGGGGGGTGTTGCGGTAGCGGGGTTACAGACACAGGAGAGAAAAGAGAGAGAACACGCTGAGAAGGTGACAAAATGAGTGACCGCAGGAAAATTAATTAATTTTACACGTAATTTTACATTATTTTGTTAATAAATCAATTTAAGCAACAAAAACATCTGCGGAGAACCTGGGGAGCTGAAAGAACCGGCACTTTTAGCGAGCCGAGCCATAAGAAAATCACTACTGTTTTTTTACGCGCGTCGCATACGACTAGCTGACATCCAGTATATTTGTTTACGCACGGTCTTGTAGCCCCTCCTCCTTCCACAATCACAACATGTGACACTTCCCCGCGACTGCAATTTCATTGGCTACACGGCCATTAGATCAGATTCAGCGTAAGATATGATAGGCGGAAAAGACAAGCGTCAGAGTGGGCGGTGCACTTTAACGTGTTAGACTCGCTCATTGGCTATTTCTGGCTGTGGGGGGGCCATAGATCTTCCTGGATGGTCAAATGAGGTGTCAATCAAAAGCAGAGGGCAGGGACTACAAACCAAGCTCCATGGTATTAATTTTCAAAACAAAACAGAGGCGACAAAACGTAGAAACGAAGGAGCAATAGTGCACTGTAGTTTTCAGTCGGAAAAATTCGATTGCAACTTTTGATCATTTATGCGCCTAAAGAAATGTTTTTACCGCATTTTTCAACTCGACGTGATTCTTTAGACTTTTCCCGACAAAACAAGACCATTTTTGTTGTTGTTGCGCTGCGTGTTGAACAGCAGGGCGACTAGTAAAAAAATAAAAACAATGAGCGACGACAGTTATTACTTTGTTGTTTTTTAGAAGATGGTTTAGTTCTACCTAAAGTCGTTGTTTTAGCTTGTAAAGGTTTATATCGCTGAAAAGATAAGACTTTCAGCTTTCAAATGATATGCTGCATGCGCACCACCTTAAATGCAGTAGTTATGTAGGTACAAAAAAACACAGACATGTCCGAGAAATAGCATGACGGCCCGCCGGCGGGCCGTCGGAGCGTTAAGGGGTTAACCAAGTGTCTCAGTTCAAAATGTTTTTGTAACATGCAGAAATAAAATTTTGTGTTCTCTGTAGCAGTTCACTGATTTCATAACTGCAGCACACTATAGTTTTTTATACAAAGCATAGAGGAAGAAAAACCAACAACAACAACAACAAAAAACATATGCAGTGTTATCTTCATTTTAGATGTCAAAAGGGTTTTGTGGCTCTGGGTGCTTTCTTTTCTGCAGATGGTGAATAATATCGGTCCAAACACAGAACCCTGTGGAACTCCATGACTAACTCTGGTATAAATGGAGGAATTGTCATTAACATGAACAAACTGGTATCTATCTGATAGATATGATTTAAACCAGCCTAGTGCTGTTCCTTTAATCCCAGTGACATGTTCCCATCTTTCCAATAGGATACTATGATCAGTAGTGTCAAATGCAGCACTAAGATCTAGTAGGACAAGTATAGAGACAAGTCCATTGTCCGATGCTATGAGAAGGTCATTGGTAACTTTCACCAGTGCTGTTTCTGTGCTATGATGTACTCTAAATCCTGACTGAAAGACTTCAAACAAACTGTTCCTATGTAGATGGTCACACAACTGAGTTGCAACAGCCTTTTCACGAATTTTAGAATTAAAGGGGAGATTGGATATAGGTCTATTGTTTGCTAAAATACCAGAGTCAAGAAAAGGCTTTTTAAGTAAAGGTTTGATAACTGCAACCTTAAAAGCCTGTGGAACATATCCTGTTACCAAAGAGAGATTTATCTGATCTAGTATGGAAGTGCCAATCAAAGGCAAAACATCTTTAAGAAGTCTGGTTGGGATAGGATGCAAAAGACATGTTGATGGTTTAGATTTAGAAACTATTGAAGTCAACTCAGCAAGGTCTATGGGAGAGAAACAGTCTAACAACAAATCAGGACTGGCAGACATTTCTAAAGTTGCTGTTCTTGACACACCTACATCATTAACAGTTGAAGGCAGGATGAGAAGTATTCTATCTCTAATATCTACTATTTTGTTGGTAAAGAAACTCATTAAAACATCACTAGTGAGAGCTAGAGGAATGCATGGTTCAACAGAGCTCTGGCTCTTTGTAAAGAAAGCTAGGGCTGTTCTTGTTTTCCTCTATTAATGATGAGTAATAGGCAGTTCTTGCCTTATGAAGGACTTTTTCAAATAGGTTATTAAGCTGTCGTTCCAGGCTAGGCGGCATTCCTCTATATTAGTGTGTAGCAGGATGAGATGTTTTGCCTTGCATCCCCCAGTGCAGATTTGCGCCGTTTTGTTCACCTCAGCCCCTGTTGGCCTATCACCGCATGAGAGCACTCTATAAAAGAGTGCTGTGGCCATCCCGACCCTCTCTTGCTCCTGGCTCCGAGGCCCACTTCCTGGTCGCCCGCTTCCTTCCGCCTGGTCGTTGCTGGCGCAGACGCCGGACGGCTGGTCGTTCACCGACGTCTTGTGCCCTTGGGTTAATCGCTGTGCCGCAAACTAGCCGCAGGTTGCTGCTAGCCTCCACTCGTGCTGAGAGAGCACGCGCTCGCTTCCTCTCCCGTAAGGTGATCACACGTAGCCTCATCGGCACGCATGCCGCGGTGTGTTTAATGCATTCAATTTGCATGTATTTGTAGCTTGGCTAACCGTATTTCTGTTTTGTTAAACACAGGGACTCATTTGCCAGCTGCTTTGTCCTGTCTGGTCGGAGCAAGAAACACTGCTGCTTTGCTCTGCTTTGCTTTGCTCTGCTTTGCTTTGCTTTGCTCTGCTTTGCTTTGCTCTGCTTTGCTCTGCTTTGCTCTGCTTTGCTCTGCTTTGCTTTGCTCTGCTTTGCTGTGCCTGCTGTTCCTGCTTTGCTGGTTCTGCCTTACTGGGGTTGTTTCTGCCGCGCTTCCCGCTCTTGGTGTTGCCGGTCGCTCGGGCGCTCCGGTGTTGCTGCCGTCGGGCTGCGCAGGTGGAGCACGCGATCATCCCCTACCTACGTGGATATTGAATGGGCAGTTTCGTCCGCTTTGGGCTCGGACTTTTAACAATTGAATGCCGCTGGGGTTGCTCCTCATTTAATGTCCCCTTTTCCTTTGCTGAATTTAGTTAGAATGGGTTTTGGGTTATTGTTTTGATTATTTTGTTTTCCTTATAGCTTTGTTTCTGTTAGGTTAGGTTATTTGGTTTATTAAATATCCTGTTTAACTAGGCCCTGGGCTGGCTGTTTGTTTCCTTTTTTTTTTTTTTTTTCTTTTTCTTCTTTTCTTGTTTGATTTTTGACATTCTGTGGTTCAATTAGCCCTGATATTTAGTTTTGTTTTTTTGTTCTCTTTGTTCCTTAACCGTTGATTTCCTTTGTTTGTGACAAAAATTTCATGTTATGTTTAGTTATTGGTGCTTTGATTAATCTGTAAGCATTGATTTATTGTTTTTTTTTTCTTTTGTTATTATTTGTATATTGGTTATTTGTTTTCTTGTGTTGGGAGTGACTCTAATTTTACTTCCTTGTCCCCTTTTTCAGTGGCTGAGAGCTGAAGGTGGTGGCGGTCGTGGTGCCGGGTGGTGGTTTCCCCCTTCTTCCTGTGTTGTGTGCCTCCCCTGGTCCTGGGTTCTTCTCACTACGTGTGCGTGAGTGTGTGTGGCTGTCACGTGTGGCTGGGGTGATAATTTTTTTTTGTATATTATTAGGGATCCCTCACCCTTATCCTTGAGCTGGCCCCCTGGTAAGCCTCAGCCCTGATAGAATCTCCCCCTTTCCCCTTCGTCCCCTGTGTGTTTTATAGTATTTTAATACTCTGTGTGTGTGTGTGTGTGAATGGTGTTTTATAATGTTTTAGCCAGGTGTCAACTAATTTTGAATAAAGTATATTGATTATTGTTTGGAACGACGTCTCTGTCCCGTTGTAAAACGAACCTGGGTGCCTTAGAGTTGGTACAGTTGTCTAAACTATTTCCTTGGGCGAAATTCCCAAGGTGGCGTTGTCTGGCTTATAGGTTGTTCATAGTTGGGGTGTTGCAGCGCTCGATACTATTTGCTACCACCCCCTATTATCCTCTTATCCCTTCCCCCTTCGCTCGCCACAAGTGGATAACCACTTCCTTTCCAGCTTTTGTGATATCTGCCTTAAAGTATGTATTTGTGAATTACACCATGTAGCTAGCTTCCTGTGATTTATGACTTTTTTTTTTCAGAGGGGCAACAGAGTCAAGGGTCGTACGTAATGAAGCAGCAGTACTATCAACAAGAGAGTCTATATCTGCTGGAGTAAAGTATAGGACATTGTCCTCTGTAAAACCGGTACATGGCAACGGAGATAATAAAGATCTCCAGTAGTTAATTTTTTCCCAGATGCTATGCAGTTCATTATTGTAAATTCAAATGTAACTAAAGAATGATTGGATAAAAGAAGGTTTTGAGAGAATACTGTGAAATATTCAGCTTCTATGCCATAAATCAGTACAAGATCAAGAGTGTGATTAAAACAGTGAGTTGGTTTGTTAACATTTTGCAAGAAGCCAATTGAGTCTAATACTGAATAGAATGCAGTCTTAAGGCTGTCATTGTGGGTATCTACATGAATATTAAAGTCAAACACTATAATTGCTTTGTCTATACTAAGCATTAAATCAGATAAAAATTCAGTGAATTCAGACAAAAACTCTGAGCAGCAGGTGGACAATACACCACAGCAAATAGGACTGGTTTTTCTGTCATCCGAATTTGGATGTGATAAGGCTTTCAAATGTGCTATAACTAGGCTTAGGTCTGGGATTAATTAATAAGCTTGAGTGGTAGATTGCTGCCTCTCCTCCTCGGCCTGTGCCTCGAGGAATGTGATAATTTATGTGACTAGCAGGGGTTGACTCATTTAGACTGACATACTCTTCCTCCTACAGCCAGGTTTCAGTAAGACAGAATAGATCAATCTAATGATCCATTTTCAAATCATTTACTAACAGAGATTTAGACAAGAGAGATCTAATGTTTAATAGCCCACATCTAATTGTGGTGTTTTTAGGTTCAGACACTTTTATAGTATTATTATTTTTTTTTTTAGGTTTTTATGAATAACACCTCTTGCCTTTTTTGGTTTATACACTTTTTGTTGATGGGGAGCAGACACAGTCTCTTTAAGATAAAGGAAATTGTTGGAATGGTAGGAATCATGGGAGGGTGACAGCTCTAGAGAAACTGCAGAGAAGCATGTAGGACTGCAACTCTTCCTCTCAACTCTGGCTTGTCATGACTTTGGTTGTCTAATAAAATATGCCATATTTCTATATATGAGAGCTGTACCATTCAAAGTGGGATGGATGCCAGTTGTCTATGAAGGTCACGTCGTTTGCTGGACACCACCTAAGCAGCCAGCAACGGAATGACAACATGCAGCTAAACATGTCATCACTGGTCAAATCAGGTAGTGGTCCAGAGAAAACTATGGTGTCCAACATTGTTTTGGCATAGTTACACACCAATTCCACATTAACTTTAGTGGCCTTTGATTGGCGTATTGTACCAAATCTATGTTTATCCTTAGCCAGCAGTTTTAAATATTATTTAACGTCACTTGCTCTGACCCCAGGAATGCATGTAACTATGGTCGCTGGAGTCTCTAACTTCACATTTCACAAAATGGAGCTGCCAATAACCAAAGTTTTTTCTTCAGCAGGTGTGTCACTGATTGGGGAAAATCTGTTTGAAATGTGAAGCGGTTGGTGGTGAACCACGGGCAGTTGTTTCAGGCTATGTTTCCTTCGGACTGCTACCCAGCCACCCTAGCTTCCCAGCTGCTCGGAAGCTGCCGGGGAACAGCTAACAGGAGCTAAAGTAGGACAGCTAGTAGATTCTATTCTAGGCTGGTCCACACCAAGTACAGGGGACTGACTAGCTAGCCCAGCTACGGGGTGGCTATCTATGGTCTTGAGCCTCTACTTCCCTCAGCCTCATGTTACATTTATTACACATACCATTATCACTAAAGGAGGCAGAGGAGTAACTAAACATCTCACACACCGGCCTTGAAAGAGGAAAGGCAGCGAGAGAGAGAGAAGCCATTGCTAACAGCTAAGCTAGCGGACCAGAGATAGAGCGATTAGAGTATAGTGTTAAATCCCAAGGGACCCGTGCACAACAGATGTTTAACTAAAGCAGTATACATGTGCAAGAATTCAGAGATTGACCCAAGGGGGGAGTTGTATGTTTCAGCAGTGAGGATCACTTCCGCGTTCAAAAAGCTGCAGTTCCTCGGCTGCCGCTGGGGGCTGGCTCCAGAAGTGAGCAATTCTCCATTGACCACCATGTTAAAATAGCCAACTTTACAGCCTAAAAAAACATATTTACAGCCTGGTACATTTTTTGTTTTTGGTCTCTATTGATAGTTTCCACCTCCGTGAACACTGTGAGGGGGGTGAATATTTTTGTACCACAACCGTTTTAGTGTTATTTAGGCTTAATAAATTGGGGCGTGGTTACGTTGAGTGACAATCCGTGGACAGACACTGACAGTTAGCTCGTTGCTAAAGCATCGGCTGGGCTAGGTGGCTACATCCAGAGGCCACCGGCTACCTCCAGCGGTTGACAGGGGCTGCAGTGTCCGTGCTTGTTTGCCAATGTTCGGATAGGTTTTTGTGACAGTATGGCTTGTTCTAGTGTAGACTGTACTAACCGACCGTCGAAGGAGTATGTGTTGCAGTTTTTTCGGTAAGTAAATTTCTCACTATTTTACCTGGATGTTTGCACTAATTAGTACCGGCATATTGTGCCGCTGGCTTATGACTTAATTGCCGATTTATGGTCGCTGCTGATACAGATAGAGGACCGGAGCGGATAATGTTTAGGAACGCTGCTGCGGTGTGTTCCGTGCTCCCAGAGTCTGTTTATTGCGGCAATACGAGGCTACAACTTTATTTCATCTCATTTTTCTGATTAAAAGTCCAACATTGCATGGACAGAGCAGCTCCATCAGTCAGCGGCTGCCGTTGTTTGTGTGCTGCTGTGACTGTAAGTGGATAGTGGGTGGAGGCAGCAGCGAAAGCTGGTAAATATTAAATATTAAACATTTTAATATATTATTATCATCATTATTTTTTTATCGTTCACTCATTAAATATCATTAATAATAATGACAACAATAACAATAATAATAATGATAATAATAACGTTTTAACTTTTAATATAGTTTATTAATATGAAATAATGATTGTTTCACAGTCAAATAAAAGGCTAGAAATAAATTTCCCCCCACAACTCCACCAAACCCTGCAGCTCCATCTAAAACCTCTCTATCTGAAACAGTCATGTTTAAAACACAGCAGCAACATTATGATCTCTGTTGTATGCTCTGTGTCCGCGGTTACGGGGTCGAGCTAGTCGGGTTGGACTCGGGGACTGTCGTGTGATGGATGTAGTTGCGTGTAGCTGCCGCTTAGCTTGTTAGCCTAGCTGATTAGCCTTAGGCTAGCTCGGTTGCTCCGAGCTAAGTGGCCGGGTTCTCGGCCGACTGACCCCGTCTGACCCATAGAGTAACCGCCTCTTCGCCAAATATGGAAAGTACAATCCCACTAAAATTCAAGATGGGGCAGCTCAAATGCCCATGGTTTGGTCACAAAACCGACTCCCCGAAACCAATGGGTGACGTCACAGGTGCTACGTCCATGTCTTATACAGTCTATGGATTGACCACAGAACACGGCAAAGTTAATGTTGATTGATAATCTAGGATACCTCCAAACACTCGTAACACCACAGTGCAGAAGCAGCAAACAGGAAGTAACACAATATGTTACCACCATGTCAGAACATCAGACAATATACAGGAAAAAAAAGTAATACGCATTTGCTACCAAAAATCTCCTCACTTCTGGGTGGTGTAATAGTTACAAATGGTCTAGCGAGCCTTCCACCCAAACCTCCTGTGTAGCTGATCACTGCTACCTCGCTGTGTAGCAGTGATCCTCAAGAACGAGTCATGACCAGTGTGATTGCTGAGATCAGAGCCATTCAAAAGCCCATTAACACTGGAAACCCAGTTGCCTCAACCAAACCTGACCAAAGATCAAAATTAAGATTTGACTTCAGGGAGTCCCCAGTACCCAATGAATGAACGAATAACTGAAAAGCTAAACTCAATACCAGATGTGTTTCCACAGCATGACCTCGACACAGAGCGAGACCCATACATCCACAAGATGTTGAAGCTGTGTGTAAACACCTCCAGGAGCTTCTGGTTGCTGAAATCATCTGTGAGTCAGAGTCCCCATTCTCCTCACCAATTATTGTTGTCAGATAGAAGAATGATAATGTTAGACTGCGTGTGGACTACAGGAAGCTTCATATAATTAGTTGTAGTTACAGTTTTAGTTATTATGACTAAACCTATAGTTAGTCACAATTATCTCTATAGACACTGTTATAGTTAAGGATATAACCCTTAGTAGGGCTGGCTCAGGCAACTAAACCATCCCTTAGTTATGCTGCTATAGGCCTAGGCTGCTGGGGGACTTCCCATGATCTTCTGCGCACTTTTTCTCTCTTTCTCTCCTCAAACCCACTCTCACTATTAGCCTTTATTCTATGTCATTAACTCTGTGTCCTTTCTCTCCCGTAGTCCAGTGCTTGTTTCTCTCTGGTGTCTCTGGCTCCGGAGCTGCATGATCTCTGTCTGTGGTCCTGGCTCCATCCACCTGCTGCTGTTTATTGTCTACAACGATCCATTTCTAACACATGTTTAATGTTCCACTCTGCTACAGATAAATTTTGGATTAATATTCTATGCAGACTGTAATGTAAATGATTACCAATTATGACAGCTTTTTGCTTCTGTGCTCTGTCTCCTATCATAACTGTAATCTTCTGAGCACACATTATCTACTGTTCACTAACTGTAATCTAAATGCTGGACCTCTGACATTGTCCATTGCCAACCCTGTTTGTATTATGCTGCATGTCCTTCTCCTCCTCTCTTCCATTCTCAGCTGTCCTATCTTCCTCCTCTTCCTCCTTTCACCCAGCCTGGCCATTGGCAGGAGGGTCCCCCATATGAACCAGGTTCTGCTCAAGGTTTCTTCCTGTTAAAAGGGAGTTTTTCCTTGCCACTGTCGCCTTAAGTGCTTGCTCTGGGGTCAGGCTCTGGGTCTCTGTAAAGTGCTTTGAGACAATTTTGATTGTGGAAGGCGCTATAGAAATAAAATTGAATTTAATTGAAAAATTGAGTATGCTTTACCAAACTTGAGGAGTCCTTTTCAGCTCTGAACGGATCCAAGTTCGGAGCATTGCATGGGTGAATTGAACTTGAAACAAGCCCTTGTTTTTGTTGACGATCTTATTGTTTTCTCTTCAGCACTGAAAGAACATGAAAGAAGGTTGCTTAATGTACTCTACAGACTGCGAGAGTATGGACTGAAATTGTCTCCTGACAAATGCAAGTTCTTTCAGTCATGTGTCAAGTACTTTGGCCACATTGTGTCTGAGAAAGACCCTCAAAAGATAGCTGCTCTTAAAACCTGGCCAAAACCAACCACTCTGAAAGAGCTCAGAACCTTCTTGGGATTCTGCAGCTATTACCCCATATTCATAAAGGACTACTCAAAGATTATGAAACCCCTCAATGCACTCACTGTTGGGTATCCACCAAATCAATCAAACGAAATCATAGTAGCCCCAAGGTGAGCACAGAGAGGTACCACAACCCTAAAGACATCTTTTGTGATCGATGGACAGCATATTGCCAGGCAGCATTCGGAATCATCATTGACAAGCTGAACACAGCTCCAGTCCTTGGGTTTGCTGACCCCAAACTACCAAAATCTTACATATGGATGCAACCCAGTGGGTCTTAGTGCTGCCCTTTACCAAGAACAGCAAGGACAGAGGCAAGTCATTGCTTATGCAAGTCGTGGCTTGTCACAAAGTGAGGCCAAATACCCAGCACACAAATTAGAATTCCTTGCCCTTAAGTGGGCTGTAATAAAGTAAATTTCAGGACTATCTGTATGGAAGTCGATTTCTGGTTGTCACTGACAGCAATCCACTAACATAGATCCTCACTTCTACCAGACTTAATGCTACAACTCATGGAAAATTGTCAACATTTGATTTCCAACTGCAGTACAGAGCAGGAAAACAAAACCAGGATGCTGATGGATTGTCAAGAAAACCAGATAGTGGACTGATCAATGACTTAGCAACACAGAATGAAATAGAAAGGATAAGGCAGTTTGCACAAAGACTTGTCAGAACCTGAACAGCCAAACATGATGACAGAAAGCACAGTCAAAGCCATTTGTACAGTTCACAAATACGTACTTTAAAACAGATATCACGAAAGCTGGAAAGGAAATGGTTATCCACTAATTTAGAGGAATTCCGCCTAGCCTGGAAAGACAGCTTTATAACGTATAAAAAAGCCCTTCGTAAGGCAAGAACTGCCTATTACTCATCATTAATAGAGGAAAACAAGAACAACCCTAGGTTTCTTTTCAGCACTGTAGCCAGGCTGACAAAGAGCCATAGCTCTGTTGTACCATCCATCCCTCTAGCTCTCACTAGTAATGACTTTATGAGCTTCTTTAGCAACAAAATAGTAGACATTAGAGACAGAATCCATCTCATCCTGCCTACAACTGTTAATGATGTAGGTAAGTCTAGAACAGCATCTTTAGAAATGTCTGCCAGTCCTGATTTGTCGTTAGACTGTTTCTCTCCATAGATCTAGCTGAATTGACTTCAATAGTTTCTAAATCTAAATCATCAACATGTCTTTTGGATCCTATCCCGACCAGACTTCTTAAAGATGTGTTGCCTTTGATTGGCACTCACATATTAGATCAGATAAATCTCTCGTTGGTTACAGGATATGTTCCACAGGCTTTTAAGGTTGCAGTTATCAAACCTTTACTTAAAAAGCCTTCTCTGGACTCTGACATTTTGGCCAACTATAGACCTATATCCAATCTCCCCTTTAATTCTAAAATTCTTGAAAAGGCTGTTGCAACTCAGTTGTGTGACCATCTACATAGGAACGGTTTGTTTGAAGTTTTTCAGTCAGGATTTAGAGTTCATCATAGCACAGAGACAGCACTGGTGAAAGTTACCAACGACCTTCTTATAGCATCAGATAATGGACTCGTCTCTATACTTGTCCTGCTAGATCTTAGTGCTGCATTTGACACCATTGATCATAATATCCTATTGGATAGATTGGAACATGTTATTGGGATTAAAGGAAGAGCACTAGACTGGTTTAAATCATATCTATCAGATAGATACCAGTTTGTTCATGTTAATGATGATCCCTCCATATATACCAGAGTAAGTCATGGAGTTCCACAGGGTTCTGTGCTTGGACCGATACTGTTCACCTTATACATGCTTCCCTAGGCAATATTATCAGGAAGCATGGAATAAATTTCCATTGCTATGCGGATGATACCCAGCTATATTTATCTATGAAACCAGACGAAACAGATCAGTTAACCATACTTCAGGCATGTCTTAAAGACATAAAGGCCTGGATGACCTGTAACTTTCTTCTGCTGAATTCAGACAAAACTGAGGTTATTTTGTTTGGTCCCAAACACCTCAGAAACAGTTTATCTAATCATATAGTTACTCTGGATGGCATTAATTTAGCCTCCAGTACAACTGTGAGGAACCTTGGAGTTATTTTTTGATCAGGATTTGTCCTTTAACTCATATATAAAACAAGTCTCTAGGACCGCCTTCTTTCACCTGCGCAATATCAGTAAGATTAGGAACATTCTGTCGCAGAGTGATGCTGAAAAATTAGTCCATGCTTTTGTTACTTCTAGGCTGGACTACTGTAATTCCCTATTATCAGGATGTCCAGTTAACTCTCTAAAAAGCCTCCAGCTGATCCAAAATGCTGCAGCGAGAGTACTGACTGGAATTAGCAAGAGAGATCACATTACTCCTGTACTAACTTCTCTTCATTGGCTTCCTGTAAAATCCAGAATTGATTTTAAAATCCTTCTCCTTACATATAAGGCCCTCAATGGCCAGGCTCCTTCATATCTCAAAGAGCTGATAGTACCATATCATCCTAACAGATTGCTTCGTTCCCAGAATGCAGGTTTGCTTATGGTTCCCAAAATCTCTAAAAGTAGAATGGGAGGCCGAGCCTTTAGTTATCAGGCCCCTCTCCTATGGAACCAACTGCCAGTTTGGGTTCGGGAAGCAGACACCCTCTCTAATTTTAAAACGAAGCTTAAAACCTTCTTGTTTGATAAAGCTTATAATTAGTTGTAGTTACAGTCCTAGTTATTTATTAAACTTATAGTTAGTCACAATTATCTCTATAGACACTGTTACAGTTAAGGATATAGCCCTTAGTAGGGCTGGCTCAGGCAACTGAATCATCCCCTAGTTATGCTGCTATAGGCCTAGGCTGCTGGGGACATCCCATGATTTACTGCGCACTTCTTCTTCTTTCTTTCTCTCCTCAGACCCACTCTCAAATTTATTAGCCTTTATTACATGTCATTAACTCTGTGTCCTCTCTGTCCCGTAGTCCTGTGCTTGTTTCTCTCTGGTCTCTCTTTCTCTGTACCTTTCTGCAGGTACCTCTGGCTCTGGAGCTGCTTGTCCTATGGTCCTGGCTCCACCCACCTGCTGCTGTTTATTGTTTACAATGATCTATTTCTAACATGTTTAATGTTCCGTTCTGCTACAGATAAATATTTGATTAATATTCTTTGCAAACTGTAATGTAAATAATTACCAGTCATGACAGCTTTTTGCCTCCGTGCTCTGTTTCATAATTCTAATCTGCTGAGCACACATTATCCAATAACTGTTCACTAACTGTAATGTAAATGCTGACCCACATTGTCTGTATTATGCTGCATGTCTTTCTCCCCCTCTCCTCCATTCCTAGCTGTCCTATCTTCCTCCTTTTCCTCCTTTCACCCAGCCCGGCCATCGGCAGGAGGGTCCCCCATCTGAGCCAGGTTCTGCTCAAGGTTTCTTCCTGTTAAAAGGGAGTTTTCCTTGCCACTGTCGCCTTAAGTGCTTGCTCTGGGGTCAGGCTCTGGGTCTCTGTAAAGCGCTTTGAGACAATTTTGATTGTGGAAGGCGCTATATAAATAAAATTGAATTGAATTGAATTGAATTGAATTTGTGAGAAACATTTGGTCCAATTTCACAATTGGTGATGACTCTTCAACAATATTACCTGCCACTATCTTAGTCATGTCACTTGTTCATCACACAAAAGCTGTTCCATCTAGCCTTGGGGATGAAGACCAGCTTTGTGGTTTGCATGGATGAACCTTCCAAAACCTTGACTATGGTTGAACAAAATCTTTAAGAGTAGCTGGAACTTTCCCTGGGGATGTTCCAGTAGAGACTAGTGATTTAGATTCACCTGATCATAGTGAGAACAACTTCCCCAATCCTGCAGAAGAAAGTCAATCTGATCCTACCAGAAGAAACCCACCTTATTCCAGTGAGAATACTTTACCTGATTCTGCAGAAGATAGCTTACCTGCTGGACAGGCAGCTGAATCCCTTCACAGAGATGATCCACACACTGTCTTTAAGTCCCCACTGGAAAGGACTGATAATGCAGAAGACTCCGATGAGACTGAAACTCTGAGGAGATCTGTCAGAGACAGAAAGGCCATTGAATAGTCCAGTCCCTATTCCAGAGTTTGCGTGAAATATTTACAGACTCATTTATAGAATTTAACTCCAGGAGACTAGACAGAGCTATAATTGTGTAAAACTACAAAAACAATGCACAGGGACATGCATTAGGTAATGTGGGGAGGATGTAGCCTGCTCAAAAGTATGACATGAATAAATAGTTCATTAAGATGTGTGTGTGTGTGGGTATGGAAAGGGGTATGGAAAGTATTCAGACCTCCTGAAATTTTCACTCTGTTATATTGCAGCCATTTGCTAAAATCATTTAATTGGATGGTGAATGTTGGTGGACAGCCATTTTCAGATCTCTCCAGAGATGCTCAATTGGGTTTAAGTCAGGGCTCTGGCTGGGCCATTCAAGAACAGTCACGGAGTTGTCCTGAAGCCACTCCTTCGTTATTTTAGCTGTGTGCTTAGGATCATTGTCTTGTTGAAAGGTGAACCTTCGGCCCAGTCTGAGGTCCTGAGCACTCTGGAGAAGAGTCGTCCTGTCCCTGCAGCTGAAAAACACCCCCACAGCATGATGCTGCCACCACCTTGCTTCACTGTTGGGACTGTATTGGACAGGTGATGAGCAGTGCCCTGGTTTCTCCACTCATACCACTTAGAATTAAGGCCAAAAAGTTCTATCTTGGTCTCATCAGACCAGAGAATCTTATTTCTCACCATCTTGGAGTCCTTCAGGTGTTTTTTAGCAAACTCCATGTGGGCTTTCATGTGTCTTGCACTGAGGAGAGGTTTCCGTCAGGCCACTCTGCCATAAAGGCCCGACTGGTGGAGGGCTGCAGTGATGGTGGACTTTCTAGAACTTTCTCCCATCTCCCGACTGCATCTCTGGAGCTCAGCCACAGTGATCTTTGGGTTCTTCTTTACCTCTCTCACCAAGGCTCTTCTCCCCCGATTGCTCAGTTTGGCCGGACGGCCAGCTCTAGGAAGGGTTCTGGTCATCCCAAACATCTTCCATTTAAGGATTATGGAGGCCACTGTGCTCTTAGGAACCTTAAGTGCAGCAGAATTTTTTTTGTAACCATGGCCAGTCTGTACCTTGCCATAATTCTGTCTCTGAGCTCTTCAGGCAGTTCCTTTGACCTCATGATTCTCATTTGCTCTGACATGCACTGTGAGCTGTAAGGTCTTATATAGACAGATGTGTGGCCTTCCTAATCAAGTCCAAACAGTATAATCAAACACAGCTGGACTCCAATGAAGGTGTAGAACCATCTCAAGGATGATCAGAAGAAATGGACAGCACCTGAGTTAAATATATGAGGGTCCCAGCAAAGGGTCTGAATACTTATGGCCGTGTGATGTTTCAGTTTTTCTTTTTTAATAAATCTGCAAATGTTTCAACAATTTTGTGTTTCCCTGTCAATAATGGGTGCTGTGTGTACATTAATGAGGAAAAAAATGAACTTAAATGATTTTAGCAAATGGCTGCAATATAACAGAGTGAAAAATTTAAGGGGGTCTGTGTTAGGGTTAGTTAAGTTGTCTGGGTCTGGACCCAAAAGCAGACAAAGAGAGATTTAGTGGCAAAAAAAAAGGCAGTTCATTCTGACAGTTCAAACTAAATCAAACAAAAGAAGAGGGAGGCTGAGGACAGGAGGGATTCCGGGACGGCGAGGCAGAGACGGATGAAATGGTGAGGTGGTAATGCTGGATGGGGAAACCGGAGGAGACTGCAGGAGAGGAGAGGACGGTGGTTAGGAGGAGTCAGGTATTAATAATCTACTAGCGAAAACAAGTTAAGGCAATGTGATAGCTAATAGCAAAGAGCACAGAGAACAAGTCACCACATGAGATGATGGAAGCAGCCGAGCCTCTCTCTCTCTTCTCTTCTGAAATCCACCACCATCTCCTTGGTCTTTTTCACATTGATGCAGAGGTTGTTGTTTCTGCACCACTGCTCCAGATGTTCCACCTCCTCTCTGTACTCTGACTCATCGTTGTCGGTGATGCGTCCCACTACTGCTGTATCGTCCGCGAACTTCACTATATGACAGCTGGGGTGTCTCACCGAGCAGTCATATGTCAGCAGGGTGAACAGGAGGGGGCTCAGCACACAGCCCTGCGGCGAGCCAGTGCTAAGTGTGATGGAGGAGGAGATGGTGTTGTGGATTCTGACAGTCTGAGTTCTGTTGGTCAGAAAGTCCAGGACCCAGTTCCCCAGTGTGGGACTCAGACCGAGGAGGGAGAGCTTCTGTACCAGGTTCTGTGGGATGATGGTATTGAAGGCAGATGAGAAGTCCAGGAAGAGCAGACAGACGTACGAGTTCCTGCTCTCCAGGTGGGTGAGGGTTGTGTGGACCACTGATGAGATGGCGTCATCAGTGGAGCGGTTCTTCCTGTAGGCGTACTGGTGGGGGTCCACAGTGACATCGATGGAGTTTTTGATGTGGTCCATGACCAGCCTCTCAAAGCACTTCATGACTACTGGGGTCAGAGCTATGGGACGGTAGTCATTGAGACCTGTCACTGTGGAGCACTTGGGGACGGGGACAATTGTGGCAGTCTTTAAGCAGGTGGGGACAGATGCCAGTGACAGTGAGGTATTGAAAATGTCCGTCAGCACCTCAGACAGCTGATGAGCACAGTCCCTCAGAACCCGCCCTGGGATGTTGTCGGGGCCTGCAGCTTTATGGGGGTTGATTCTTTTGAGGGTTCTCCTCACGTCAGCTGTGGTCACACTGAGGGGTGTGTCACTGGGGGTGGTGTGGCTTTGGCCCTTGAGATGCCCGCTGTCAGTTCTTTCTTCACCACTCTCAGCGCTGATGCCTCACCTGCCCTAAACGCAGCATCCCTAGCTTTCAGCAGAGCTCTGACTTCAGCATTCAGCCAGGGTTTCTGGTTTGGGAAGCAGGTTACTGTCCTGGTGGTGGCGACATCATCAGCACACTTGGAGATGAAGCTGAGGACGGAGGAAGTGTATTCCTCTAGGTCCACCTCTCCCTCATATGTGGCTGCCTCCCTGAAGGCCTGCCAGTCTGTGCATTGAAAGCAGTCCTGAAGCACAGAGGCTGCATCACTGGGCCACACAGTGACAGTCTTCTTTGTTGGCCTGATCCGTCTCAGCAGGGGGGGCGTGTAAGCTGGCGCAAGCAGGATGGAGATGTGGTCGGAGAGGCCAAGAGGGGGTGGGGAGAGCTCTGTATGCATCCTGAATGTTAGTGTACACACAGTCCAGAATGTTGTCTCCACATATGGGGATGGTGACATGCTGGTAAAAACTGGGCAAAGTGTCCGTCAGTTTTACGTGGTTAAAGTCTCCCGCAACCACGTAAAACGCCTCCGGGTGCCTGCTCTGCAACGAGCTAATGGTGTCTTGTAGCTCCTGTAATGCTTCGTTAGCATTAGCATTAGCACCCGGCGGGATGTAAACAATGGTGACGAACACCGCGGTGAACTCCCGTGGCAGATAGTGCGGCCGACATTTCACTGTCATAAGTTCTATCGCCTCAGAGCAGTAACTTTTTACCAGTCCACAGTTACACACAGAGTCCTCCTCCTCGTGTTTTCCCTGACTGGTGGTCACGGTCCACCCGGAAAAGCTGTAATCCGTCGATCTGGAAGGCTGAGTCTGGCATGTTGTCGTTTAGCCAGGTTTCCGTGAGGCAGAAAACAGCACAGTTCCTCATCTCCGTGGAAACACTCAGCCTAAGGCGTAACAGACCCACTTTGTTGTCCAGGGAGCGGACGTTGGCCAGAAAGAGAGTTGGAATTGGAGGCCTACTGGCCTTCAGCCGGACTATCTTTCTTTTCTTTTGTTTTCTGGAGCATCGCTTCCTCTTGCCGGCTGCTCCCCATACTCTGCTGCGCCACTCCGTCGTCCTCAGGAGCCCCTGTCTTCCGAGTATGGATTTCAGCTTGGTGGGATTGTGATAACCGAACTATCTCTGATGACCTTAAGTTCGGTAGAGCTGTACCTACACACAATTTAGCGCTAAACTAGTGCTAAAAGCGGCCTTGAAGTTGGAAAAGTAAGGCTTAATCCTGGGAGTTCGAGAAGCCACTGCACTGCACTTTGCGCCGCCATCTTGTATCATTTTATGGCTAGTTTTGTGCTGCCAAGACTACTGAAGAGTTTTCTGTTCGCGGCATGAGGGGAGACGGCGGTCACATGACGCGGGATACAAGATGGCGAGCCAGACCTTTCTCCAGAGTGCCAGCGAGGGAATCCATTGCTACATATGAACTTGGTGAACTCACTGCTGGAGCGTTGGATATATATATCTATATTTGTTTGTTTTTGGGGGGGATATTTTTCCCTTTGGGTTGAACTAAATTGAGTGGATAACTCTGAACTGAAGTGGATAGAACTGAACTGAAATGTTACACTTTTATACTGTGTTCATGAACACTTTTGTGAGTGTGTGTTTGTTGCTGTGCATTTTAGCTGATTTGGAAACTGTGAATTTGGGGTGCTTACTTGTGAATTGCAAGAAAGAGTTAAGGAAACTATTTAAAGCAGGAAAAGAAATCCTTAACCTAGACAAGATAAAACAGACTACTCTAAAATTAGAAAAAGATCTTAAGAAAAAAACTAAAGAAGAAAAATTTAAATAATTAACTATCAAACAAGGTACTTTTTTCCTATTCTGTTTTCATTTTTATTTGTCTTGTCAGTTTTGTGTGTCTGTCATTAAACCTGCCTCTCTTTGATTATTTTTGTGTCGTTACCCCACTCCTTTGAATCTAGAACTGGTCCAGTAGCTTAAAGGGTTGAATCGGTGATACAACTAAGTGCTACATGTACATCGTGTAAATAATCTGTGGTGAGGTGTATTATGTCATTTTGGACAGAACTAGGCCAGTAATTTAACCCTGCCCCTTTATGTCTTTACGTTCAATTTAGCTATATCATATTGTATCACTGAGAATTAAATTTAGTATTGTATAAGTGGAATGATATAAACCAATCTGGGGTATAGAAAATAAAATAGGTTATCATGGATTCCTGACCAATTACAACATCCAAATACGTTACCTGCAGTCCTGTAATCTCCATGAAGGATGATGGGATCTGATCCACCACCAAAGCTGAAACAAAGCAACGTTGCCCCCCTCAGGATTAGATATTAATAATTTACCAAGCTATGTAATAAATTTAAACTTTCAAACTCACATTACCCACCATCCCAAATCAGCTATGACATCAAAGAAAAGAAAAATTCCATCATCAGTCAAACTGTGGTGACATGTTATTCATTAGAGATAGTGTGTAATTTTTTATAATATATGAAAAAGAATGGACGATGTCAGGTTTCGCCCTGGGAGCCAGGGCGGTCTTATTTTGTTCGGTTTATTTAGTGTTTCCTGTTTTATTTGCCTTAGTTTCCAGGTGTTCACTGTCTTTCCGTCTCGTTTCAGGTGTCTCAAATTCCCTCTCCCCGTGTGCTCCTCCCGCTTCCTGATTACCCTTCCTCCCTTAATGTGTTTTGCCAGTTTGTAATTGTCGCACCTCCCCCTGATGTATTTAGTCCCCGTCTCCCCTGCGCCAGATTGTCTTGTGTGTTTCTACCAAGCTTTCCAGCGTTCCTTGCCATTACTTGTTCGAGTGTGTTCTGTGAGTTTGTGTACGACCCCTGCCTGGATTACTGGATTTCGAGCTAGCCTTTTCCCTGTGGTACCTCTGCTTTCTTGGACTGTTTCACTGTGTAACGAACCTGGACTGATTAAACCGTTCTTGATACCATATACTCTGACTCTGCGTCTGTGTCCTCTTCACTACTTCCACGTTCCTGACAGACGATACATTATAATTTGTGTCAATGATAATTTTGCTCTTGAGCTACAAGCATTACAGTAACATCTACACTGACTGAGTTGTGTTTGTCTGGAACTTTGTTGTAGCATTTCTTTTATTTGTGTTTTTTTTCATTTGTTTGTCAATATTTATAACCCCTTAACCCTAACCTAAACCCGATTTTGTATCTAACCCCCCCCCAACCAAAAAAACAAGCCTTGACCCTCAAAAACCAGTCTTTCCCCATGGAGACCTCAATCTTTATCCCCACAGAGACACAACTCCCTATGGGTCAGTGTGTGGTCAGGGTTAAGTCTCCACCAGGATGGAACACACACACACACACACACACAGAGAAAAGCTATGTACAGTAGTGTTTTTATCCAGGGCTGTGGTAAAAACAATACACAAAAAAAAGAAAGAAAAGGAGATATTTTCTTGTTAATTTATTTTTTGAACTCTTAACAAGTACCAATTTTCTCTGTGAGACTACACAAATATGATTCACCAAAAGGGTTTCACAGCCCAATTCACAGGAGTATTTGACATATATCAGTACTAAACCTCTAACCCTGTGCATCTTTCCCTTAGGACAAGAAGAAGCAGAGAGCAGAAAGACAGCAGTGGGCACAGAGATCAGATCAGGAAAGATAAAATGGAAGAATATACATCACTTACTGAAACTAGGACAGACTAAACACACAGACTATCATCACTTTCCTCTGACAACATCAGTTGAACTATAATTAAAGGAGATAATTTCATATTCCTCAAGAAAGCTAGAGTGACATATCGCTCCCTGACAGAGGACTGTTAACATGCTGAGAGAGTATTACTGAGATATCCTTTGATCTTATTGTCTGATCTCTGATCTATTCTGCTCTGCATGATAATCCCGTTATGCTCTGATGTATTTTCTTCCAGCCCTGGTAGAGCAAAATTAATCATCAGAAGGAAAGTGTGAACCTCTGAAAACAGTCAAATTGTCCATCAAACCAACAATCAAAATGATTCAACCCGCTCACTGTGGAATTCACAGTTGTAAGCAGCATAAATAACTTACAAGAATATATAGTGTCAGCCAAGATGTTTTCATGACATGGAATTCCATAAAGCAACAGACAACAGTTTCATGTTTTTGTGTCATAAATCACAAGACTACCGTCTTCAAGACAGTTTGCTTGGTTATCATTGAGTTTGTAGTGGATTAACAAGGCCTTTGTTTCACAAAAGCATCTTCCGCAATGATGACACAGGAGACTCACAAAACTCATGTATTACAATAAAGGGCCAGGAGTTCTTGCTTTCCTGGCTGATGGTTTGTTCATTGCTTCAGTATTGCTTCGCTATGTTGCTCATTCAGAAGCTTCTCCCATGTGTACAGCTGACTAGATGTTTACCCAGTTACCCTGTCAGCTCGCTGTAGAAGAAACATTTTGGGAATTTTGGGAACTATCTGTCTATGACAACACCCTCAGCAGACCATCAGCCCCCCGTGTTCACCTCCACAGATGTCTACACTGCACTGAACCAGATCAACGCACGCAAAGCTGCTGGCCCAGACAGCATTCCTGGATGCGTGCTCAGGGCATGCGTGGAGCAGCTTGCAGATGTCATACCTTGTGAAATTATGTTAAGTTATGCCTTTGTCTCGTGTCTACGTTGTCTCGTGGTTTCCTGTTTTATTTTGGAATCATTGTCCTTGTGTTTTTTGTCCCACTTTACTTCCTGCCTTTGTCTGGTTTCCCGCCTTTGTGATTGTCTTCCCCGCCCTAATTGTTTCCACCTGTTTCCCCTTACCTGTTGTGTATATATAGTCTGCGTCTCCCCCTGTTCCGTGCCAGTTTGTCTTGTCTTATGTCAAATGAACCAGTGCTTATTTTGTGTTATTCATCTCCATGTCAGGTTGTTTGTGTTCTTTTGTACTTTGATCATTCTTATTATTGCCTTGCCTTTGATTTGAGTTTGTTGTTTTTTCCTCGACCGAGTGATTTTGAGTTTCCTCGTAAGAGTGATTTTGTGTTCTTTTTTGATACTTTGTTTCCTTGCCTTTTTTCCCCTATCGGGTGATTATCATTTGTTACTTTGTGAAATAAAGACGTTATTTTTGACCTACCCATTCGAGTTGTGCTTTTGGGTTCAACCCTGTTCAGTTGTGACAGCAGAGGTCTTCACGGACATTTTCAACCTGTCTCTCACCCAAGCAGCTGTGCCAACATGCTTCAAGTCCACCTCCATCGTGCCAGTGCCAAAACACTCCTCCCCAGCAAGCCTGAACAACTACCGCCCTGTAGCACTCACACCCATAGTTAGGAAGTGCTTTGAGGGACTCGTCCTGGCTCACCTCAAAAACTGCCTCCCGCCCACACTGGACCCTCACCAATTTGTCTATTGCAGTAGGAGCACTGAAGATGCAGTATGCACAACTCTGCACTCTGTACTCACACACCTGGACAACAACAACAGCTACACCTGAATGCTATTTGTCGACTTCAGGTTGGCATTCAACACCGTCATCCCCTCCAAGTTGACCCCTAAACTTGGAGAGCTGGGCTTTGACACCTCCCTCTGTAACTGGATTATGGACTTTCTGACAGACAGACCTCAGCATGTCAGGTCAGGCCACATCTGCTCCAACACCACCACACTCAACACCCGGCGTACCACAGGGCTGTGTGTTGAGCCCATTCCTCTACTCCCTCTTCACCCATTACTGCAGGCCTGTAAATTTATCCAACACCATTATCAAGTTTGCAGATGACACCACGGGTGATTGGTCTCATCAGCAACAACGATGAGACTGCCTACAGAGAGGAGGTACAGCACCTGGCCACGTGGTGCGGCGACAATAACTTGCTCCTGAACACCAGCAAGACAAAGGAGCTAATTATGGACTTCAGGAGGGTGAAAAGAGGAACGCACAGCCCCATTCACATCAATGGGATGGCTGCTGAACATGTCTCCAGCCTCAAATTCCTGGGGATCCACATTACAGAGGACTTGTCCTGGTCCACCAACGCCTCCAGCCTGGTCAAGAAGGCTCACCAGCGCCTCTTCTTCCTGAGGACACTGAGGAAGAACCACCTGTCCTCAGCCGTTCTGGTGAACTTCTACCGGTCTGTGATTGAGAGCATCTTGACCAGCTGTATCACAGTCTGGTATGGTAACTGTTCAGTTGCTGACCAAAAGTACGTTGTACCACGCTGCTCTAAGGAAGAGCAGCGTGGTACAGGAGTCTGTTGCTGAAACTGCTTCCCAGACTGTCCATGATTGTCCTCAGCTTTGACAGCATTCTGTCCCTCGCCACCTCCTCCAAGTTGACAAGTTTGAAGCCAACAACAGACTAGTGCTGCACGATTTGATGAAAATGTGCGATTGCGATTATTGTGGACAATATTGCGATTTGCGATTGCGACACGATATTCATTTAGAATGGTGTCATGAGTCCACTTGCTTGAATATCACATAGGACAACACATAGAACAATGAGACACAAAAAATACAAAACCTGAAGATTACAGACTGTTCCAAATAACTTGATATCAAAAATTAAATAAAAGTTTGAAAATAAAGATATTTCCAAAATGTATCTGATTTTCTGTTGTGGTTCTTTCAGGCAGTTTTTAGTTTTTGGTTGGGCTTTTATTTGCATGCACTCATCAAATTTTTCTCTGTATTGTCTCAAATGTTGATAGAGATTGGTCATATTACCTCGGGACATTGCGACTTTAGCTTTGCAGGTTTTACACAGCACGTCTTGCTGTTCAGGGTCATCACACCTGAATCCAAAGTATTGCCATACAACAGAAGTAGCATTTTTTTTGCCACCAACTCTGCTTGTCCCTCGTGGTCCTCACCAGCGTCCATGTCGGTCACTATTGTTTGCTGAAAGCCGGGTAGTCACATGACCATGCTGCCCACAGCGTGTGGACGTGGTGTCAATTACTCCATATTGGTTTACATTTAATTGCAAATTGCAGTCTTTTATGCGGTTACGTAATCGCACAGCGTCACATCGCGATTCCCATTAGATTAATCGTGCGGCACTACAACAGACCCTGCCTTTTTGATGAGTTTATCCAGTCTGGACCACTCCAGTTTGTTGTCCAGATGAACACCCAGGAACTTATAAGTAGTTACTATTTCTACCTCTTTCCCACTAATACAGACAGGTGAGGGCGGGGACTGACTCCTACTGAAGTCCACCACCATCTCCTTTGTCTTGGCCACGTTCAGCTGCAGGTGATTCTCCCACACCACCTGACAAAACTCTCCACAAGGCCCCTGTACTCACCCTCCCGTCCTCTCTCCACACACCCGACTATGGCTGTGTCATCCGAGTACTTCTGGAGGTGACATAACTCAGAAGAGTACTCGAAGTCAGCCGTGTAGGTGGTGAATAGAAAGGGAGACAGCACAGTTCCTTGAGGAGCCCGGTGTTGCTCATCAGGAGGTCAGACTCACAGCTCTGCAGCCTCACAAACTGTGGTCAGCCTGTCAGGTAGTCCTCAATCCATGAGACAAGGGGAGCCTCCACCTGCATCTTCTCTAATTTAATTGAATGCAGAAGAGAAGTCGAAGAACATGACCCGTACTGTGGTGTTCAGTCTGTCCAGGGAAGAGTAAGCCCTCTGCAGCAGGTATATTATTGCATCATCAACTCCTACCTTGGGCTGATATGCAAACTGCAGTGGGTCTTGGTATGGCCTCACCAGGGGTCTGAGGTGTGACAGCACCAGCCGCTCCATGACCTTCATAACATGAGAGGTCAATGCAATAGGCCTGTAGTCATTCGGTGCCACAGGGTGGTTCTTCTTGGCACCGGGACCAGGCAGGATGTTTTCCACAGCACTGGAATCCTCTGCAGGTGAAGATTCTGATTGAACAGGTGCTGCAGCACTCCACACAGCTGGCTGGAGCAGTTCCTCAGCACCCGTGGGCTGATGCCATCAGGTCCAGCAGCCTTTCCTGGTTGAGCCTCTCCAACTGTCTCCTCACCTGGCTGGATGTGATAGTTAGTCCTATCTGGGGGAGGGGAGATGCTGGGGTCTGTTTGGGGGAGGAGGGGAGGAAGATGGCGGAGGTGTTAGGGGCCCTGGGAAGTGTGAAGAAGTCCACTGATCACTCAGAGGAGAAGTGGGGTCACAGTTGGGGAGGGGAGCTGGAATCAAACCTGTTGAAAAACTGGTTTAACTCATTAGCTGGGAAGAGGATTTTAACAAGTCAATATCAATATGTTGGAAAAAAAAGGCAACACACACTTTCACTGCCCATCCACCACCTTGGCTGTTATGTAGTAGAATGTAGAAAGTAGAATGGGAGGCTGAGCCTTTAGCTATCAGGCCCTCTCCTGTGGAACCAACTGCCAGTTTGGGTTCGGGAAGCAGACACCCTCTCTAATTTTAAAATTAAGCTTAAAACCTTTTTGTGTGACAAAGCTTAAAATTATACTACTACTACTATTATAGTAGTGAGCCGAGCCATAAGAAAATCACTACTGTTTTTTCGCACATACGCACGACTAGCTGACATCCAGTATATTTGTTTATGCACAGTCTTGTAGCCCAGCCTCCTTCCGCAACCCCAACATGTGACACGTCCCCGTGACTGGAATTTCATTGGCTACACTGCCATTAGATCAAATTCAGTGTAAGATACAGTGGGTCACTCTTTGTTATATTGCAGCCATTTGCTAAAATCATTTAAGTTCATTTTTTTCCTCATTAATGTTCACACAGTGCCCATTATTGACAGAGAAACACAAAATTGTTGAAATTTTTGCAGATTTATTAAAAGAAAAACTGAAATATCACATGGCCATAAGTATTCAGACCCTTTGCTGTGACCTCATATATTTAACTCAGGTGCTATCCATTTCTTCTGATCATAAAGAAGGTTTGAAGAACCCAAAGATCATTGTGGAGAAAGTTCTAGAAAGTCAACCATCTCTGCAGCCCTCCACCAGTCGGGGCTTTATGGCAGAGTGGCCCGACGGAAACCTCTCCTCAGTGCAAGACACATGAAAGCCTGCATGGAGTGTGCTAAAAAAACACCTGAAGGACTCCAAGATGGTGAGAAATAAGATTCTCTGGTCTGATGAGACCAAGATAGAACTTTTGGCCTTAATTCTAAGTGGTATGTGTGGAGAAAACCAGGCACTGCTCATCACCTGTCCAATACAGTCCCAACAGTCCTTTTTAATAGTGTTTGTGTGAGATTTGGGGCTGTCGGTCGGTGTTAAACGGTGTCTGAAGCAGAGGAGATTTAAACCCTGCATCCCTGTGATCATTATGGGAAATAATGTCTCTGGCAAATAAAATGGATAAACTGGAAGTGCTTATCAGGACACGCAGAGAGTACAGGGAGTGCAGTATTATGTGCTTCTGTGAAACTTGGTTACAGGATCAGATGCAGGATTCAGCCGTGGCTCTACCCGGCTTTCACACCATTTGGGCCGACAGAGACACCGCTATGAGCGGCAAGAGCAGAGGAGGGGGACTTGCTGTGCTGGTGCAATCTGGGGCATATCCACGTTAACCTTCGTCTTGTATTGTGGTCGGCACCAACCTGTTTTTAGGTTTTAAATGCATAAAATAACCATATAAATTTGTTTATTGCATCAAGGCTTTATGACTTTGGCAGGAACCTCTATTTCAACAAAAAAAAAACAAAAAAAATTGTTTTCACTAAATTATAAAATGCTCTAGTTGAAATTATGACCTTTGTGTTGTTAGGGTCGGTTTCGACCCAGTTATAAAAATAAGATTATAAAGCAATAATTAGAGCCAAAACTGAAATTATAAATTCACTGTCAACCAACACACTGACAGTCAGCTCCTCTTCCAATCATATGAGCTTTAGAGGATTCTCATTTTGCCTTGTTTTCCAGTATACCTGCACAAAAACAAAACAAAGACAGGCATGTCCAGACATGGACCTGCAGAAGAAGACAGGAACTAAACATCTCCATTTGTAGCATGCAAAAATGAGAAGAAGATTTTCAGTGAGCCAAGTTCTGGATAATATTTTTAGTGAAAATGAGGGAGAGGACACAGAGCAGCATGGTGATTCGGATGAGCAGGTTTCTGAGGAGGAAGACAATGTGGAGTATCATCCAGAAGACACAGACACATCTGATGAGTCTGATGAGGCGGTCACTGGTGCTGAAGCTGCTCCCGCTGAAAGATTCAAGTCCAAAAATGATAAGATCTGTTGGAGCTCAGTACCCCCTGATGTACATGGCAGGGCAGCTGCTGCAAATGTCATCAAAATGACCCCTAGAATCACAAGGTTTTCTTGTGCCAGCATCCTCCTCAGCCAGCCCTGCCTCAACATAATCCACAACAGCCACAACCACAACCCCACTCAGGCCACCTGATTCTAAAAGAAAGAGGTGTCAGGTCTGCCCAAGCAGTAAGGACAGAAAGACAAATGTACTGTGCTTCAACTGCAACAAATATCTCTGCAAAGAACACACTAAAAGTGTCACTTTTTGCCACACATGCATCTAAACACACACACATACACCTGCATGTAATTGCACACAGACTTTTACTCTGATTTTGTTTTTATTAGTGTTGGAACAAGTAATTGAATTCTGTTGGTTTGATTTGCTTGAAAAAAAAGAGACTTTTGCCTTTTTCTTGAAGTAATTATATATGGGTCGAAATTGACCCCAGAATAACACCATAGATGTTACTATAGTTAATAATATTAAAATGAAAAAATAAACAAAACAAATTTATTCAAGAGATGTGTTCTAAATCCCCTCAGTAATAGTCAGGTGACATAACAACCTTTTATTTATTTATATGATTCTCTTGAGGTTCATTTTAGATTGTTTTTAATTGAAATCGACGGGTATACTGACAAAAAAAGGCCCAGAGGCCCACACAAAAAATATTAAAATCAATATTTTCATGGATAAGAAAGCCTAACAAGGTAACCAAGAGATGAGAAACAAATCGGATGATAGATAGTTGTTTTTAGTGTATTTTACAGCTGATTTAAGACACGGATCAAAACTGAACCGTTAACATAAGAGGAAGGTTAAAAAGCGTGTGTAGCCCCAATATTGAGCTCATTGCCATCGGACTGCACCCATATTATCTCCCAAGGGAATTTACAAATGTCATTGCCATCTCTGTTTACATCCCCCCTTCCAGGAAAGTCGAGGCTGTCTGTGACGTCATCCATTCCATCACAGTGGACCTCCTCACAAAACACCCTGGAGCATTCATTGTGATTACAGTCACTCTATCCAAAACTCTCCCCACGTTTTATCAGTTTATCAAATGTCCCACAAGAGAAAACAAGACTTTAGATTTGCTTTATGCAAATGTTAAAAATGCATACATCTCCACTGCTCTTCCTCCATTAGGTAGATCAGACCACAACTTAGTTCTACTCACACCTGAATACAAGCCTGTTGTGGTCCAATGAGGGTTTCTATATGCTTATGGGGGGGGTATAAATGGACTAACAGATTGTATCTCTGAGTACATTGGCTTCTGCACAGCAAATTTGAAATCATAAATTTAACACCCTCAGAGTTAAAACTAACACTTTCCCGGGGTTTATATGGGAACCACTGGTTAAGTGTTAAATTAACACTTTTGAAATCGTTAAAATTATTAACACTGTGGTAGTGTTATCTGACAAACTCTTATAGTGTAAAATATTAACACAACAGTGGATTCATTAAAATTATTAACACTGTGGTAGTGTTACCCAACAAACTCTTATAGTGTAAAATATTAACACTGTAATGTATGACAAGAACCCCAAGTTAGTGTTAAACTTACACCCATTAGAGACACTGTTGGATTTAACAGGTCAACACTGTACCAGTAATCATCAACACTTGATGGCGTTAAATGTACACTTAAGTAGTAGTGTTCACTTTACCATTGACACATGTTATATGGTACACAGGGATAACAATAATCACTCCTTAAAGTATTGCAATGAAAAATATTTTATTTTTACTAAAGAGTTTGAAATTGATTTTAAAGAAAATGGCACTTAAAACAACCTTGTACAATAGTGCCCAAGCTCTGTAGTTTGCCCTATACAATGCAGCTGTCTGGCACAATATACAAAAATAAGTCTGAACCATAAGACCTCTGGACATCGAAGGGCTTAAAGTATCTCAAATCATGAGGTCTAACAACTGAAACATTTTCTGTGTGTTGTCAACAACACGAAAAGCATGAAAATGCTCTACAAATACAGTCTCCATTTCTGAAACTAAAAAAAACACATCATTTTTTCATCAGTTTTTTCAGTTTAACAGGCCCAGACTCAATACCCTTAGTGGACAACAATTCCCAATGATAAGCAACTGCAATTTGGTGTTTTTAGCAAGGGACTTGGTTATGTTCTTGAAGTTTTTTAAGCTAGACTTAAAGAATTTGTGTTTAGCCTCATACCTCATACTCCAAACATGTACTAAAGGTCCAATTTGACGTATGCATTCAGGATAATGGATCATGAAGTGGTGTTTTGGGATCAGATTATTTTGAGGATACAAATCAGTGAATAATTTATGATGCTCTGCAATAAGATGTTTTAAAAAAATAGTCATACCCTCTGTAATACAGGGGGAAAACACAATGTTAATGATATGTAACAACAGCAACAACAAATGCCAGTGTGTGTCACCTTCTGGTACAACATCTCCAAGTATTAACGGCAGGTTACTTAATAAGGCATAATGTTTGACTGGCATTCAGGCCAATACTATTGCCAGTACAAAACATGTTTATGTGTGTTGGACGATTTTTTATCCATGAAGCCATAGTTGAATGCATGTACACGTTGGAGTATGTTTTCATTAGAAATATAATTCTGTTTCAAATATTCAAACAATAACTTAATCTCATACTGTGCTACTCCTTCTAAGATATCATGCATTATATCACACACAAAGTTATCAGATACATTGTAATATGTCAAGGAATTGAGTATACTATTGCGCTTGATACCAAAACACAAATTTTCTCTTGGATTCTCGGCAAGATAGTTGTAATGATTCTCATTGGTTAGTTTTGTGCTTAACAACACACGTGGATCATTTTCACTAAACACTGTTTGAGCAGTTGCTCTATCAATAAGACACACTCTGCAGTAATAGTTAGCAGTGAAAGATTCCACATATCCAAGAATTGAGCTCAGGCCTAAGTTGTCGCCTGTTACTTGTGCTATGGTGCCATAGACAGGTTGTTCACTAAATGACACTTTCATTCCATTTTGCTCTAGTAACTTCACATCATCTACAAACGGAGAAAGTACTTTGTCAATGCCATACTTTTTTGCAT
>JAFBJY010000245.1:0-42818 GCA_016801885.1 Toxotes chatareus
TTAACCCCTTAACACTCCGGCCTAATTTGCCCAAAACACCTGTCAAAAACATGCCCAAATTAAATTCAAAGCTGTTCTTGAGCCCTTAGAAGGACATTCAAAAGTTTGGTCTCTTTGTGAAGGTAACACTCTAAAGTTTTTATTTCAGCAGTCTGATCTACTGTAGGTGTAACTGGTATCGAGTAAGAGAATATTAAACACAGAAAAAAAATTTTTTTTTTCCTTGCCTGGATTTTTTTTTTTTAAAATGCATCTTTCTAATAACCTGGGCTTGTAGGATAGGATTAGATGACAACATATTTCTGTAGACTGAAGTCCTACCCATTCCATGTTAAAATTTCATAGCAATTGTACAAAAAATTGACTGTTTTGCACAGGTTTTTCAGTGGGTATGTCCAGGCGTTCTCAAGAGCTATCCAAAATGGCCACTTTGGATAGCTCTTGGGCACGCCAGGTGCCAAGTGTATAACTCCTGAATGCTTCAACATACAGACATCAATGACGGCTCTAATGAAAGGTGACACTTAGAGGAATCATATTCCATATTGATTCCTCCAATATATTAATATTCATATTCATATTCATATTCATATTCACAATTAGTAGTACAAAAATCGTTATGGAAGAGAGAACACATTGAATGCTCATTATTCTATTGAAACTAAACCTGCATTATAAGAAATTAGTCAGAAAAAGTGCTATGGTCAGAAATCAACACCTTTATGTGAATGAATCACATACTATTCACAGCAAACTGTTTACATATTTACAATTTCACCTTCCTAAGTTTGGCCGCCTGGTTAGTTCAATTGGTAGAACATGAGACTCAATATCTCAGGATCGTGGGTTTGAGCCCCACTCTGGACGGCACCACCTCCACCTGGGGTGGTGAGCCCACCGTAGAATTTCGGTGTGGACTGGGCGGCCGCAACCTGGGCCTGGACCCATATAAGCGGCAGATGATGACATCATCACGTTATTCTCAGCATGCCATGCAGTAAAGTAAGAGACTTGACTCATTTAATCAACGGATCTCAGTCTTCAGACAGTTGATTGGTCAAACTGTGTGCTCTTGATTGCTGGGAACAAAAACCCACAGCCACATGGCCCTTTTGCCCTCTCCTGTTTCTAAGTGATGTCTCGGTCGCGACCGCAATGGCCATCTTTGAAGTGAACGACGGGAGCCGCAGCCGCTTTGTTTTTGTTTTTTCGTTCACGTGATTGGTCAACTACGTGACGTGCGGCGTGTCCGCACTAAGCCGGGGGCGGGGGGTGTTGCGGTAGCGGGGGTTACAGACACAGGAGAGAAAGAGAGAGAGAACACGCTGAGAAGGTGACAAAATGAGTGACCGCAGGAAAATTAATTAATTTTACACGTAATTTTACATTATTTTGTTAATAAATCAATTTAAGCAACAAAAAACATCTGCGGAGAACCTGGGGAGCTGAAAGAACCGGCACTTTTTAGCGAGCCGAGCCATAAGAAAATCACTACTGTTTTTACGCACGTACGCACGACTAGCTGACATCCAGTATATTTGTTTACGCACGGTCTTGTAGCCCCTCCTCCTTCCACAATCACAACATGTGACACTTCCCGCGACTGCAATTTCATTGGCTACACGGCCATTAGATCAGATTCAGCGTAAGATATGATAGGCGGAAAAGACAAGCGTCAGAGTGGGCGGTGCACTTTAACGTGTTAGAGTCGCTCATTGGCTATTTCTGGCTGTGGGGGCCATAGATCTTCCTGGATGGTCAAATGAGGTGTCAATCAAAAGCAGAGGGCAGGGACTACAAACCAAGCTCCATGGTATTAATTTTCAAAACAAAACAGAGGCGACAAAACGTAGAAACGAAGGAGCAATAGTGCACTGTAGTTTTCAGTCGGAAAAATTGATTGCAACTTTTGATCATTTATGCACCTAAAGAAATGTTTTTGACCGCATTTTTCAACTCGACGTGATTCTTTAGACTTTTCCCGACAAAACAAGACCATTTTTGTTGTTGTTGCGCTGCGTGTTGAACCGCAGGGCGACTAGTAAAAAAAAAAAAACAATGAGCGACGACAGTTATTACTTTGTTGTTTTTTAGAAGATGGTTTAGTTCTACCTAAAGTCGTTGTTTTAGCTAGAGTAAGTTTATATCGCTGAAAAGATAAGACTTTCAGCTTTCAAATGATATGCTGCATGCGCACCACCTTAAATGCAGTAGTTATGTAGGTACAAAAAACACAGACATGTCCGAGAAATAAAGATCTAGTAGGACAAGTATAGAGACAAGTCCATTGTCCGATGCTATGAGAAGGTCATTGGTAACTTTCACCAGTGCTGTTTCTGTGCTATGATGTACTCTAAATCCTGACTGAAAGACTTCAAACAAACTGTTCCTATGTAGATGGTCACACAACTGAGTTGCAACAGCCTTTTCACGAATTTTAGAATTAAAGGGGAGATTGGATATAGGTCTATTGTTTGCTAAAATACCAGAGTCAAGAAAAGGCTTTTTAAGTAAAGGTTTGATAACTGCAACCTTAAAAGCCTGTGGAACATATCCTGTTACCAAAGAGAGATTTATCTGATCTAGTATGGAAGTGCCAATCAAAGGCAAAACATCTTTAAGAAGTCTGGTTGGGATAGGATGCAAAAGACATGTTGATGGTTTAGATTTAGAAACTATTGAAGTCAACTCAGCAAGGTCTATGGGAGAGAAACAGTCTAACAACAAATCAGGACTGGCAGACATTTCTAAAGTTGCTGTTCTTGACACACCTACATCATTAACAGTTGAAGGCAGGATGAGAAGTATTCTATCTCTAATATCTACTATTTTGTTGGTAAAGAAACTCATTAAAACATCACTAGTGAGAGCTAGAGGAATGCATGGTTCAACAGAGCTCTGGCTCTTTGTAAAGAAAGCTAGGGCTGTTCTTGTTTTCCTCTATTAATGATGAGTAATAGGCAGTTCTTGCCTTATGAAGGACTTTTTCAAATAGGTTATTAAGCTGTCGCTCCAGGCTAGGCGGCATTCCTCTATATTAGTGTGTAGCAGGATGAGATGTTTTGCCTTGCATCCCCAGTGCAGATTTGCGCCTGCTTTTGTTCACCTCAGCCCCTGTTGGCCTATCATCGCATGAGAGCACTCTATAAAAGAGTGCTGTGGCCATCCCGACCCTCTCTTGCTCCTGGCTCCGAGGCCCACTTCCTGGTCGCCCGCTTCCTTCCGCTTGGTCGTTGCTGGCGCAGACGCCGGACGGCTGGTCGTTCACCGACGTCTTGCGGCCCTTGGGTTAATCGCTGTGCCGCAAACTAGCCGCAGGTTGCTGCTAGCCTCCACTGCGTGCTGAGAGAGCACGCTTCGCTTCCTCTCCCGTAAGGTGATCACATCGTAGCCTCATCGGCACGCATGCCGCGTGTGTTTAATGCATTCAATTTGCATGTATTTGTAGCTTGGCTAACCGTATTTCTGTTTTGTTAAACACAGGGACTCATTTGCCAGCTGCTTTGTCCTGTCTGGTCGGAGCAAGAAACACTGCTGCTTTGCTCTGCTTTGCTTTTGCTCTGCTTTGCTTTGCTTTGCTCTGCTTTGCTTTGCTCTGCTTTGCTCTGCTTTGCTCTGCTTTGCTCTGCTTTGCTTTGCTCTGCTTTGCTGTGCCTGCTGTTCCTGCTTTGCTGGTTCTGCCTTACTGGGGTTGTTTCTGCCGCGCTTCCCCGCTCTATGGTGTTGCCGGTCGCTTCGGGCGCCCGGTGTTGCTGCCGTCGGGCTGCGCAGGTGGAGCACGCGATCATCCCCTACCTACGTGGATATTGAATGGGCAGTTTCATCCGCTTTGGGCTCGGACTTTTAACAATTGAATGCCGCTGGGGTTGCTCCTCATTTAATGTCCCCTTCCTTTGCTGAATTTAGTTAGAATGGGTTTTGGGTTATTGTTTTGATTATTTTGTTTTCCTTATAGCTTTGTTTCTGTTAGGTTAGGTTATTTGGTTTATTAAATATCCTGTTTAACTAGGCCCTGGGCTGGCTGTTTGTTTCCTTTTTTTTTTTTTCTTTTTCTTCTTTTCTTGTTTGATTTTTGACATTCTGTGGTTCAATTAGCCCTGATATTTAGTTTTGTTTTTTGTTCTCTTTGTTCCTTAACCGTTGATTTCCTTTGTTTGTGACAAAAATTTCATGTTATGTTTAGTTATTGGTGCTTTGATTAATCTGTAAGCATTGATTTATTGTTTTTTTCTTTTGTTATTATTTGTATATTGGTTATTTGTTTTCTTGTGTTGGGAGTGACTCTAATTTTACTTCCTTGTCCCCTTTTTCAGTGGCTGAGAGCTGAAGGTGGTGGCGGTCGTGGTGCCGGGTGGTGGTTTCCCCCTTCTTCCTGTGTTGTGTGCCTCCCCTGGTCCTGGGTTCTTCTCACTACGTG
Organism: Toxotes chatareus; assembly: GCA_016801885.1. Classification (NCBI taxonomy): domain Eukaryota; kingdom Metazoa; phylum Chordata; class Actinopteri; family Toxotidae; genus Toxotes; species Toxotes chatareus. Next base: position 4,418 of record JAFBJY010000245.1, read on the forward strand.
TGCGTGAGTGTGTGTGGCTGTCACGTGTGGCTGGGGTGATCATTTTTTTGTATATTATTAGGGATCCTCACCCTTATCCTTGAGCTGGCCCCCTGGTAAGCCTCAGCCCTGATAGAATCTCCCCCTTTCCCCTTCGTCCCCTGTGTGTTTTATAGTATTTTAATACTCTGTGTGTGTGTGTGTGTGAATGGTGTTTTATAATGTTTTAGCCAGGTGTCAACTAATTTTGAATAAAGTATATTGATTATTGTTTGGAACGACGTCTCTGTCCCGTTGTAAAACGAACCTGGGTGCCTTAGAGTTGGTACAGTTGTCTAAACTATTTCCTTGGGCGAAATTCCCAAGGTGGCGTTGTCTGGCTTATAGGTTGTTCATAGTTGGGGTGTTGCAGCGCTCGATACTATTTGCTACCACCCCCTATTATCCTCTTATCCCTTCCCCCTTCGCTCGCCACAAGTGGATAACCACTTCCTTTCCAGCTTTTGTGATATCTGCCTTAAAGTATGTATTTGTGAATTACACCATGTAGCTAGCTTCCTGTGATTTATGACTTTCTTTTTCAGAGGGGCAACAGAGTCAAGGGTCGTACGTAATGAAGCAGCAGTACTATCAACAAGAGAGTCTATATCTGCTGGAGTAAAGTATAGGACATTGTCCTCTGTAAAACCGGTACATGGCAACGGAGATAATAAAGATCTCCAGTAGTTAATTTTTTCCCAGATGCTATGCAGTTCATTATTGTAAATTCAAATGTAACTAAAGAATGATTGGATAAAAGAAGGTTTTGAGAGAATACTGTGAAATATTCAGCTTCTATGCCATAAATCAGTACAAGATCAAGAGTGTGATTAAAACAGTGAGTTGGTTTGTTAACATTTTGCAAGAAGCCAATTGAGTCTAATACTGAATAGAATGCAGTCTTAAGGCTGTCATTGTGGGTATCTACATGAATATTAAAGTCAAACACTATAATTGCTTTGTCTATACTAAGCATTAAATCAGATAAAAATTCAGTGAATTCAGACAAAAACTCTGAGCAGCAGGTGGACAATACACCACAGCAAATAGGACTGGTTTTTCTGTCATCCGAATTTGGATGTGATAAGGCTTTCAAATGTGCTATAACTAGGCTTAGGTCTGGGATTAATTAATAAGCTTGAGTGGTAGATTGCTGCCTCTCCTCCTCGGCCTGTGCCTCGAGGAATGTGATAATTTATGTGACTAGCAGGGGTTGACTCATTTAGACTGACATACTCTTCCTCCTACAGCCAGGTTTCAGTAAGACAGAATAGATCAATCTAATGATCCATTTTCAAATCATTTACTAACAGAGATTTAGACAAGAGAGATCTAATGTTTAATAGCCCACATCTAATTGTGGTGTTTTTAGGTTCAGACACTTTTATAGTATTATTATTTTTTTTTTTAGGTTTTTATGAATAACACCTCTTGCCTTTTTTGGTTTATACACTTTTTGTTGATGGGGAGCAGACACAGTCTCTTTAAGATAAAGGAAATTGTTGGAATGGTAGGAATCATGGGAGGTGACAGCTCTAGAGAAACTGCAGAGAAGCATGTAGGACTGCAACTCTTCCTCTCAACTCTGGCTTGTCATGACTTTGGTTGTCTAATAAAATATGCCATATTTCTATATATGAGAGCTGTACCATTCAAAGTGGGATGGATGCCAGTTGTCTATGAAGGTCACGTCGTTTGCTGGACACCACCTAAGCAGCCAGCAACGGAATGACAACATGCAGCTAAACATGTCATCACTGGTCAAATCAGGTAGTGGTCCAGAGAAAACTATGGTGTCCAACATTGTTTTGGCATAGTTACACACCAATTCCACATTAACTTTAGTGGCCTTTGATTGGCGTGTTGTACCAAATCTATGTTTATCCTTAGCCAGCAGTTTTAAATATTATTTAACGTCACTTGCTCTGACCCCAGGAATGCATGTAACTATGGTCGCTGGAGTCTCTAACTTCACATTTCACAAAATGGAGCTGCCAATAACCAAAGTTTTTTCTTCAGCAGGTGTGTCACTGATTGGGGAAAATCTGTTTGAAATGTGAAGCGGTTGGTGGTGAACCACGGGCAGTTGTTTCAGGCTATGTTTCCTTCGGACTGCTACCCAGCCACCCTAGCTTCCCAGCTGCTCGGAAGCTGCCGGGGAACAGCTAACAGGAGCTAAAGTAGGACAGCTAGTAGATTCTATTCTAGGCTGGTCCACACCAAGTACAGGGGACTGACTAGCTAGCCCAGCTACGGGGTGGCTATCTATGGTGCGGAGCCTCTACTTCCCTCAGCCTCATGTTACATTTATTACACATACCATTATCACTAAAGGAGGCAGAGGAGTAACTAAACATCTCACACACCGAGCGCGAAAGAGGAAAGGCAGCGAGAGAGAGAAGCCATTGCTAACAGCTAAGCTAGCGGACCAGAGATAGAGCGATTAGAGTATAGTGTTAAATCCCAAGGGACCCGTGCACAACAGATGTTTAACTAAAGCAGTATACATGTGCAAGAATTCAGAGATTGACCCAAGGGGGGAGTTGTATGTTTCAGCAGTGAGGATCACTTCCGCGTTCAAAAAGCTGCAGTTCCTCGGCTGCCGCTGGGGGCTGGCTCCAGAAGTGAGCAATTCTCCATTGACCACCATGTTAAAATAGCCAACTTTACAGCCTAAAAAAACATATTTACAGCCTGGTACATTTTTTGTTTTTGGTCTCTATTGATAGTTTCCACCTCCGTGAACACTGTGAGGGGGTGAATATTTTTGTACCACAACCGTTTTAGTGTTATTTAGGCTTAATAAATTGGGGCGTGGTTACGTTGAGTGACAATCCGTGGACAGACACTGACAGTTAGCTCGTTGCTAAAGCATCGGCTGGGCTAGGTGGCTACATCCAGAGGCCACCGGCTACCTCCAGCGGTTGACAGGGGCTGCAGTGTCCGTGCTTGTTTGCCAATGTTCGGATAGGTTTTTGTGACAGTATGGCTTGTTCTAGTGTAGACTGTACTAACCGACCGTCGAAGGAGTATGTGTTGCAGTTTTTTCGGTAAGTAAATTTCTCACTATTTTACCTGGATGTTTGCACTAATTAGTACCGGCATATTGTGCCGCTGGCTTATGACTTAATTGCCGATTTATGGTCGCTGCTGATACAGATAGAGGACCGGAGCGGATAATGTTAGGAACGCTGCTGCGGTGTGTTCCGTGCTCCCAGAGTCTGTTTATTGCGGCAATACGAGGCTACAACTTTATTTCATCTCATTTTTCTGATTAAAAAGTCCAACATTGCATGGACAGAGCAGCTCCATCAGTCAGCGGCTGCCGTTGTTTGTGTGCTGCTGTGACTGTAAGTGGATAGTGGGTGGAGGCAGCAGCGAAAGCTGGTAAATATTAAATATTAAACATTTTAATATATTATTATCATCATTATTTTTTATCGTTCACTCATTAAATATCATTAATAATAATGACAACAATAACAATAATAATAATGATAATAATAACGTTTTAACTTTTTAATATAGTTTATTAATATGAAATAATGATTGTTTCACAGTCAAATAAAAGGCTAGAAATAAATTTCCCCCCACAACTCCACCAAACCCTGCAGCTCCATCTAAAACCTCTCTATCTGAAACAGTCATGTTTAAAACACAGCAGCAACATTATGATCTCTGTTGTATGCTCTGTGTCACGGTTACACGGGGTCGAGCTAGTCGGGTTGGACTCGGGGACTGTCGTGTGATGGATGTAGTTGCGTGTAGCTGCCGCTTAGCTTGTTAGCCTAGCTGATTAGCCTTAGGCTAGCTCGGTTGCTCCGAGCTAAGTGGCCGGGTTCTCGGCCGACTGACCCCGTCTGACCCATAGAGTAACCGCCTCTTCGCCAAATATGGAAAGTACAATCCCACTAAAATTCAAGATGGGGCAGCTCAAATGCCCATGGTTTGGTCACAAAACCGACTCCCCGAAACCAATGGGTGACGTCACAGGTGCTACGTCCATGTCTTATACAGTCTATGGATTGACCACAGAACACGGCAAAGTTAATGTTGATTGATAATCTAGGATACCTCCAAACACTCGTAACACCACAGTGCAGAAGCAGCAAACAGGAAGTAACACAATATGTTACCACCATGTCAGAACATCAGACAATATACAGGAAAAAAAAGTAATACGCATTTGCTACCAAAAATCTCCTCACTTCTGGGTGGTGTAATAGTTACAAATGGTCTAGCGAGCCTTCCACCCAAACCTCCTGTGTAGCTGATCACTGCTACCTCGCTGTGTAGCAGTGATCCTCAAGAACGAAGTCATGACCAGTGTGATTGCTGAGATCAGAGCCATTCAAAAGCCCATTAACACTGGAAACCCAGTTGCCTCAACCAAACCTGACCAAAGATCAAAATTAAGATTTGACTTCAGGGAGTCCCCAGTACCCAATGAATGAACGAATAACTGAAAAGCTAAACTCAATACCAGATGTGTTTCCACAGCATGACCTCGACACAGAGCGAGACCCATACATCCACAAGATGTTGAAGCTGTGTGTAAACACCTCCAGGAGCTTCTGGTTGCTGAAATCATCTGTGAGTCAGAGTCCCCATTCTCCTCACCAATTATTGTTGTCAGATAGAAGAATGATAATGTTAGACTGCGTGTGGACTACAGGAAGCTTCATATAATTAGTTGTAGTTACAGTTTTAGTTATTATGACTAAACCTATAGTTAGTCACAATTATCTCTATAGACACTGTTATAGTTAAGGATATAACCCTTAGTAGGGCTGGCTCAGGCAACTAAACCATCCCTTAGTTATGCTGCTATAGGCCTAGGCTGCTGGGGGACTTCCCATGATCTTCTGCGCACTTTTCTCTCTTTCTCTCCTCAAACCCACTCTCACTATTAGCCTTTATTCTATGTCATTAACTCTGTGTCCTTTCTCTCCCGTAGTCCAGTGCTTGTTTCTCTCTGGTGTCTCTGGCTCCGGAGCTGCATGATCTCTGTCTGTGGTCCTGGCTCCATCCACCTGCTGCTGTTTATTGTCTACAACGATCCATTTCTAACACATGTTTAATGTTCCACTCTGCTACAGATAAATTTTGGATTAATATTCTATGCAGACTGTAATGTAAATGATTACCAATTATGACAGCTTTTTGCTTCTGTGCTCTGTCTCCTATCATAACTGTAATCTTCTGAGCACACATTATCTACTGTTCACTAACTGTAATCTAAATGCTGGACCTCTGACATTGTCCATTGCCAACCCTGTTTGTATTATGCTGCATGTCCTTCTCCTCCTCTCTTCCATTCTCAGCTGTCCTATCTTCCTCCTCTTCCTCCTTTCACCCAGCCTGGCCATTGGCAGGAGGGTCCCCCATATGAACCAGGTTCTGCTCAAGGTTTCTTCCTGTTAAAAGGGAGTTTTTCCTTGCCACTGTCGCCTTAAGTGCTTGCTCTGGGGTCAGGCTCTGGGTCTCTGTAAAGTGCTTTGAGACAATTTTGATTGTGGAAGGCGCTATAGAAATAAAATTGAATTTAATTGAAAAATTGAGTATGCTTTACCAAACTTGAGGAGTCCTTTTCAGCTCTGAACGGATCCAAGTTCGAGCATTGCATGGGTGAATTGAACTTGAAACAAGCCCTTGTTTTTGTTGACGATCTTATTGTTTTCTCTTCAGCACTGAAAGAACATGAAAGAAGGTTGCTTAATGTACTCTACAGACTGCGAGAGTATGGACTGAAATTGTCTCCTGACAAATGCAAGTTCTTTCAGTCATGTGTCAAGTACTTTGGCCACATTGTGTCTGAGAAAGACCCTCAAAAGATAGCTGCTCTTAAAACCTGGCCAAAACCAACCACTCTGAAAGAGCTCAGAACCTTCTTGGGATTCTGCAGCTATTACCCCATATTCATAAAGGACTACTCAAAGATTATGAAACCCCTCAATGCACTCACTGTTGGGTATCCACCAAATCAATCAAACGAAATCATAGTAGCCCCAAGGTGAGCACAGAGAGGTACCACAACCCTAAAGACATCTTTTGTGATCGATGGACAGCATATTGCCAGGCAGCATTCGAATCATCATTGACAAGCTGAACACAGCTCCAGTCCTTGGGTTTGCTGACCCCAAACTACCAAAATCTTACATATGGATGCAACCCAGTGGGTCTTAGTGCTGCCCTTTACCAAGAACAGCAAGGACAGAGGCAAGTCATTGCTTATGCAAGTCGTGGCTTGTCACAAAGTGAGGCCAAATACCCAGCACACAAATTAGAATTCCTTGCCCTTAAGTGGGCTGTAATAAAGTAAATTTCAGGACTATCTGTATGGAAGTCGATTTCTGGTTGTCACTGACAGCAATCCACTAACATAGATCCTCACTTCTACCAGACTTAATGCTACAACTCATGGAAAATTGTCAACATTTGATTTCCAACTGCAGTACAGAGCAGGAAAACAAAACCAGGATGCTGATGGATTGTCAAGAAAACCAGATAGTGGACTGATCAATGACTTAGCAACACAGAATGAAATAGAAAGGATAAGGCAGTTTGCACAAAGACTTGTCAGAACCTGAACAGCCAAACATGATGACAGAAAGCACAGTCAAAGCCATTTGTGAGAAACATTTGGTCCAATTTCACAATTGGTGATGACTCTTCAACAATATTACCTGCCACTATCTTAGTCATGTCACTTGTTCATCACACAAAAGCTGTTCCATCTAGCCTTGGGGATGAAGACCAGCTTTGTGGTTTGCATGGATGAACCTTCCAAAACCTTGACTATGGTTGAACAAAATCTTTAAGAGTAGCTGGAACTTTCCCTGGGGATGTTCCAGTAGAGACTAGTGATTTAGATTCACCTGATCATAGTGAGAACAACTTCCCCAATCCTGCAGAAGAAAGTCAATCTGATCCTACCAGAAGAAACCCACCTTATTCCAGTGAGAATACTTTACCTGATTCTGCAGAAGATAGCTTACCTGCTGGACAGGCAGCTGAATCCCTTCACAGAGATGATCCACACACTGTCTTTAAGTCCCCACTGGAAAGGACTGATAATGCAGAAGACTCCGATGAGACTGAAACTCTGAGGAGATCTGTCAGAGACAGAAAGGCCATTGAATAGTCCAGTCCCTATTCCAGAGTTTGCGTGAAATATTTACAGACTCATTTATAGAATTTAACTCCAGGAGACTAGACAGAGCTATAATTGTGTAAAACTACAAAAACAATGCACAGGGACATGCATTAGGTAATGTGGGGAGGATGTAGCCTGCTCAAAAGTATGACATGAATAAATAGTTCATTAAGATGTGTGTGTGTGTGGGTATGGAAAGGGGTATGGAAAGTATTCAGACCTCCTGAAATTTTTCACTCTGTTATATTGCAGCCATTTGCTAAAATCATTTAATTGGATGGTGAATGTTGGTGGACAGCCATTTTCAGATCTCTCCAGAGATGCTCAATTGGGTTTAAGTCAGGGCTCTGGCTGGGCCATTCAAGAACACTCACGGAGTTGTCCTGAAGCCACTCCTTCGTTATTTTAGCTGTGTGCTTAGGATCATTGTCTTGTTGAAAGGTGAACCTTCGGCCCAGTCTGAGGTCCTGAGCACTCTGGAGAAGAGTCGTCCTGTCCCTGCAGCTGAAAAACACCCCCACAGCATGATGCTGCCACCACCTTGCTTCACTGTTGGGACTGTATTGGACAGGTGATGAGCAGTGCCTGGTTTTCTCCACTCATACCACTTAGAATTAAGGCCAAAAAGTTCTATCTTGGTCTCATCAGACCAGAGAATCTTATTTCTCACCATCTTGGAGTCCTTCAGGTGTTTTTTAGCAAACTCCATGTGGGCTTTCATGTGTCTTGCACTGAGGAGAGGTTTCCGTCAGGCCACTCTGCCATAAAGGCCCGACTGGTGGAGGGCTGCAGTGATGGTGGACTTTCTAGAACTTTCTCCCATCTCCCGACTGCATCTCTGGAGCTCAGCCACAGTGATCTTTGGGTTCTTCTTTACCTCTCTCACCAAGGCTCTTCTCCCCCGATTGCTCAGTTTGGCCGGACGGCCAGCTCTAGGAAGGGTTCTGGTCATCCCAAACATCTTCCATTTAAGGATTATGGAGGCCACTGTGCTCTTAGGAACCTTAAGTGCAGCAGAATTTTTTTTGTAACCATGGCCAGTCTGTACCTTGCCATAATTCTGTCTCTGAGCTCTTCAGGCAGTTCCTTTGACCTCATGATTCTCATTTGCTCTGACATGCACTGTGAGCTGTAAGGTCTTATATAGACAGATGTGTGGCCTTCCTAATCAAGTCCAAACAGTATAATCAAACACAGCTGGACTCCAATGAAGGTGTAGAACCATCTCAAGGATGATCAGAAGAAATGGACAGCACCTGAGTTAAATATATGAGGGTCCCAGCAAAGGGTCTGAATACTTATGGCCGTGTGATGTTTCAGTTTTTCTTTTTTAATAAATCTGCAAATGTTTCAACAATTTTGTGTTTCCCTGTCAATAATGGGTGCTGTGTGTACATTAATGAGGAAAAAAATGAACTTAAATGATTTTAGCAAATGGCTGCAATATAACAGAGTGAAAAATTTAAGGGGGTCTGTGTTAGGGTTAGTTAAGTTGTCTGGGTCTGGACCCAAAAGCAGACAAAGAGAGATTTAGTGGCAAAAAAAAAGGCAGTTCATTCTGACAGTTCAAACTAAATCAAACAAAAGAAGAGGGAGGCTGAGGACAGGAGGGATTCCGGGACGGCGAGGCAGAGACGGATGAAACGGTGAGGTGGTAATGCTGGATGGGGAAACCGGAGGAGACTGCAGGAGAGGAGAGGACGGTGGTTAGGAGGAGTCAGGTATTAATAATCTACTAGCGAAAACAAGTTAAGGCAATGTGATAGCTAATAGCAAAGAGCACAGAGAACAAGTCACCACATGAGATGATGGAACGAGCCGAGCCTCTTCTCTCTTCTCTTCTGAAATCCACCACCATCTCCTTGGTCTTTTTCACATTGATGCAGAGGTTGTTGTTTCTGCACCACTGCTCCAGATGTTCCACCTCCTCTCTGTACTCTGACTCATCGTTGTCGGTGATGCGTCCCACTACTGCTGTATCGTCCGCGAACTTCACTATATGACAGCTGGGGTGTCTCACCGAGCAGTCATATGTCAGCAGGGTGAACAGGAGGGGGCTCAGCACACAGCCCTGCGGCGAGCCAGTGCTAAGTGTGATGGAGGAGGAGATGGTGTTGTGGATTCTGACAGTCTGAGTTCTGTTGGTCAGAAAGTCCAGGACCCAGTTCCCCAGTGTGGGACTCAGACCGAGGAGGGAGAGCTTCTGTACCAGGTTCTGTGGGATGATGGTATTGAAGGCAGATGAGAAGTCCAGGAAGAGCAGACAGACGTACGAGTTCCTGCTCTCCAGGTGGGTGAGGGTTGTGTGGACCACTGATGAGATGGCGTCATCAGTGGAGCGGTTCTTCCTGTAGGCGTACTGGTGGGGGTCCACAGTGACATCGATGGAGTTTTTGATGTGGTCCATGACCAGCCTCTCAAAGCACTTCATGACTACTGGGGTCAGAGCTATGGGACGGTAGTCATTGAGACCTGTCACTGTGGAGCACTTGGGGACGGGGACAATTGTGGCAGTCTTTAAGCAGGTGGGGACAGATGCCAGTGACAGTGAGGTATTGAAAATGTCCGTCAGCACCTCAGACAGCTGATGAGCACAGTCCCTCAGAACCCGCCCTGGGATGTTGTCGGGCCTGCAGCTTTGGGGGTTGATTCTTTTGAGGGTTCTCCTCACGTCAGCTGTGGTCACACTGAGGGTGTGTCACTGGGGGGTGGTGTGGCTTTGGCCCTTGAGATGCCCGCTGTCAGTTCTTTCTTCACCACTCTCAGCGCTGATGCCTCACCTGCCCTAAACGCAGCATCCCTAGCTTTCAGCAGAGCTCTGACTTCAGCATTCAGCCAGGGTTTCTGGTTTGGGAAGCAGGTTACTGTCCTGGTGGTGGCGACATCATCAGCACACTTGGAGATGAAGCTGAGGACGGAGGAAGTGTATTCCTCTAGGTCCACCTCTCCCTCATATGTGGCTGCCTCCCTGAAGGCCTGCCAGTCTGTGCATTGAAAGCAGTCCTGAAGCACAGAGGCTGCATCACTGGGCCACACAGTGACAGTCTTCTTTGTTGGCCTGATCCGTCTCAGCAGGGGGCGGTAAGCTGGCGCAAGCAGGATGGAGATGTGGTCGGAGAGGCCAAGAGGGGGGTGGGGGAGAGCTCTGTATGCATCCTGAATGTTAGTGTACACACAGTCCAGAATGTTGTCTCCACATATGGGGATGGTGACATGCTGGTAAAAACTGGGCAAAGTGTCCGTCAGTTTTACGTGGTTAAAGTCTCCCGCAACCACGTAAAACGCCTCCGGGTGCCTGCTCTGCAACGAGCTAATGGTGTCTTGTAGCTCCTGTAATGCTTCGTTAGCATTAGCATTAGCACCCGGCGGGATGTAAACAATGGTGACGAACACCGCGGTGAACTCCCGTGGCAGATAGTGCGGCCGACATTTCACTGTCATAAGTTCTATCGCCTCAGAGCAGTAACTTTTTACCAGTCCACAGTTACACACAGAGTCCTCCTCCTCGTGTTTTCCCTGACTGGTGGTCACGGTCCACCCGAAAAGCTGTAATCCGTCGATCTGGAAGGCTGAGTCTGGCATGTTGTCGTTTAGCCAGGTTTCCGTGAGGCAGAAAACAGCACAGTTCCTCATCTCCGTGGAAACACTCAGCCTAAGGCGTAACAGACCCACTTTGTTGTCCAGGGAGCGGACGTTGGCCAGAAAGAGAGTTGGAATTGGAGGCCTACTGGCCTTCAGCCGGACTATCTTTCTTTTCTTTTGTTTTCTGGAGCATCGCTTCCTCTTGCCGGCTGCTCCCCATACTCTGCTGCGCCACTCCGTCGTCCTCAGGAGCCCCTGTCTTCCGAGTATGGATTTCAGCTTCGGTGGGATTGTGATAACCGAACTATCTCTGATGACCTTAAGTTCGGTAGAGCTGTACCTTACACACGAATTTAGCGCTAAACTAGTGCTAAAAGCGGCCTTGAAGTTGGAAAAGTAAGGCTTAATCCTGGGAGTTCGAGAAGCCACTGCACTGCACTTTGCGCCGCCATCTTGTATCATTTTATGGCTAGTTTTGTGCTGCCAAGACTACTGAAGAGTTTTCTGTTCGCGGCATGAGGGGAGACGGCGGTCACATGACGCGGGATACAAGATGGCGAGCCAGACCCACGAGCCACGTTTCTAGATGCAAGAACCTTTCTCCAGAGTGCCAGCGAGGGAATCCATTGCTACATATGAACTTGGTGAACTCACTGCTGGAGCGTTGGATATATATATCTATATTTGTTTGTTTTTGGGGGGGATATTTTTCCCTTTGGGTTGAACTAAATTGAGTGGATAACTCTGAACTGAAGTGGATAGAACTGAACTGAAATGTTACACTTTTATACTGTGTTCATGAACACTTTTGTGAGTGTGTGTTTGTTGCTGTGCATTTTAGCTGATTTGGAAACTGTGAATTTGGGGTGCTTACTTGTGAATTGCAAGAAAGAGTTAAGGAAACTATTTAAAGCAGGAAAAGAAATCCTTAACCTAGACAAGATAAAAACAGACTACTCTAAAATTAGAAAAAGATCTTAAGAAAAAAACTAAAGAAGAAAAATTTAAATAATTAACTATCAAACAAGGTACTTTTTTCCTATTCTGTTTTCATTTTTATTTGTCTTGTCAGTTTTGTGTGTCTGTCATTAAACCTGCCTCTCTTTGATTATTTTTGTGTCGTTACCCCACTCCTTTGAATCTAGAACTGGTCCAGTAGCTTAAAGGGTTGAATCGGTGATACAACTAAGTGCTACATGTACATCGTGTAAATAATCTGTGGTGAGGTGTATTATGTCATTTTGGACAGAACTAGGCCAGTAATTTAACCCTGCCCCTTTATGTCTTTACGTTCAATTTAGCTATATCATATTGTATCACTGAGAATTAAATTTAGTATTGTATAAGTGGAATGATATAAACCAATCTGGGGTATAGAAAATAAAATAGGTTATCATGGATTCCTGACCAATTACAACATCCAAATACGTTACCTGCAGTCCTGTAATCTCCATGAAGGATGATGGGATCTGATCCACCACCAAAGCTGAAACAAAGCAACGTTGCCCCCCTCAGGATTAGATATTAATAATTTACCAAGCTATGTAATAAATTTAAACTTTCAAACTCACATTACCCACCATCCCAAATCAGCTATGACATCAAAGAAAAGAAAAATTCCATCATCAGTCAAACTGTGGTGACATGTTATTCATTAGAGATAGTGTGTAATTTTTTATAATATATGAAAAAGAATGGACGATGTCAGGTTTCGCCCTGGGAGCCAGGGCGGTCTTATTTTGTTCGGTTTATTTAGTGTTTCCTGTTTTATTTGCCTTAGTTTCCAGGTGTTCACTGTCTTTCCGTCTCGTTTCAGGTGTCTCAAATTCCCTCTCCCCGTGTGCTCCTCCCGCTTCCTGATTACCCTTCCTCCCTTAATGTGTTTTGCCAGTTTGTAATTGTCGCACCTCCCCCTGATGTATTTAGTCCCCGTCTCCCCTGCGCGCCAGATTGTCTTGTGTGTTTCTACCAAGCTTTCCAGCGTTCCTTGCCATTACTTGTTCGAGTGTGTTCTGTGAGTTTGTGTACGACCCCTGCCTGGATTACTGGATTTCGAGCTAGCCTTTTCCCTGTGGTACCTCTGCTTTCTTGGACTGTTTCACTGTGTAACGAACCTGGACTGATTAAACCGTTCTTGATACCATATACTCTGACTCTGCGTCTGTGTCCTCTTCACTACTTCCACGTTCCTGACAGACGATACATTATAATTTGTGTCAATGATAATTTTGCTCTTGAGCTACAAGCATTACAGTAACATCTACACTGACTGAGTTGTGTTTGTCTGGAACTTTGTTGTAGCATTTCTTTTATTTGTGTTTTTTTCATTTGTTTGTCAATATTTATAACCCCTTAACCCTAACCTAAACCCGATTTTGTATCTAACCCCCCCCCAACCAAAAAAACAAGCCTTGACCCTCAAAAACCAGTCTTTCCCCATGGAGACCTCAATCTTTATCCCCACAGAGACACAACTCCCTATGGGTCAGTGTGTGGTCAGGGTTAAGTCTCCACCAGGATGGAACACACACACACACACACACACAGAGAAAAGCTATGTACAGTAGTGTTTTTATCCAGGGCTGTGGTAAAAACAATACACAAAAAAAAAAAGAAAAGGAGATATTTTCTTGTTAATTTATTTTTTGAACTCTTAACAAGTACCAATTTTCTCTGTGAGACTACACAAATATGATTCACCAAAAGGGTTTCACAGCCCAATTCACAGGAGTATTTGACATATATCAGTACTAAACCTCTAACCCTGTGCATCTTTCCCTTAGGACAAGAAGAAGCAGAGAGCAGAAAGACAGCAGTGGGCACAGAGATCAGATCAGGAAAGATAAAATGGAAGAATATACATCACTTACTGAAACTAGGACAGACTAAACACACAGACTATCATCACTTTCCTCTGACAACATCAGTTGAACTATAATTAAAGGAGATAATTTCATATTCCTCAAGAAAGCTAGAGTGACATATCGCTCCCTGACAGAGGACTGTTAACATGCTGAGAGAGTATTACTGAGATATCCTTTGATCTTATTGTCTGATCTCTGATCTATTCTGCTCTGCATGATAATCCCGTTATGCTCTGATGTATTTTCTTCCAGCCCTGGTAGAGCAAAATTAATCATCAGAAGGAAAGTGTGAACCTCTGAAAACAGTCAAATTGTCCATCAAACCAACAATCAAAATGATTCAACCCGCTCACTGTGGAATTCACAGTTGTAAGCAGCATAAATAACTTACAAGAATATATAGTGTCAGCCAAGATGTTTTCATGACATGGAATTCCATAAAGCAACAGACAACAGTTTCATGTTTTTGTGTCATAAATCACAAGACTACCGTCTTCAAGACAGTTTGCTTGGTTATCATTGAGTTTGTAGTGGATTAACAAGGCCTTTGTTTCACAAAAGCATCTTCCGCAATGATGACACAGGAGACTCACAAAACTCATGTATTACAATAAAGGGCCAGGAGTTCTTGCTTTCCTGGCTGATGGTTTGTTCATTGCTTCAGTATTGCTTCGCTATGTTGCTCATTCAGAAGCTTCTCCCATGTGTACAGCTGACTAGATGTTTACCCAGTTACCCTGTCAGCTCGCTGTAGAAGAAACATTTTGGGAATTTTGGGAACTATCTGTCTATGACAACACCCTCAGCAGACCATCAGCCCCCCGTGTTCACCTCCACAGATGTCTACACTGCACTGAACCAGATCAACGCACGCAAAGCTGCTGGCCCAGACAGCATTCCTGGATGCGTGCTCAGGGCATGCGTGGAGCAGCTTGCAGATGTCATACCTTGTGAAATTATGTTAAGTTATGCCTTTGTCTCGTGTCTACGTTGTCTCGTGGTTTCCTGTTTTATTTTGGAATCATTGTCCTTGTGTTTTTTGTCCCACTTTACTTCCTGCCTTTGTCTGGTTTCCCGCCTTTGTGATTGTCTTCCCGCCTAAATTGTTTCCACCTGTTTCCCCTTACCTGTTGTGTATATATAGTCTGCGTCTCCCCTGTTCCGTGCCAGTTTGTCTTGTCTTATGTCAAATGAACCAGTGCTTATTTTGTGTTATTCATCTCCATGTCAGGTTGTTTGTGTTCTTTTGTACTTTGATCATTCTTATTATTGCCTTGCCTTTGATTTGAGTTTGTTGTTTTTTCCTCGACCGAGTGATTTTGAGTTTCCTCGTAAGAGTGATTTTGTGTTCTTTTTTGATACTTTGTTTCCTTGCCTTTTTCCCCTATCGGGTGATTATCATTTGTTACTTTGTGAAATAAAGACGTTATTTTTGACCTACCCATTCGAGTTGTGCTTTTGGGTTCAACCCTGTTCAGTTGTGACAGCAGAGGTCTTCACGGACATTTTCAACCTGTCTCTCACCCAAGCAGCTGTGCCAACATGCTTCAAGTCCACCTCCATCGTGCCAGTGCCAAAACACTCCTCCCAGCAAGCCTGAACAACTACCGCCCTGTAGCACTCACACCCATAGTTAGGAAGTGCTTTGAGGGACTCGTCCTGGCTCACCTCAAAAACTGCCTCCCGCCCACACTGGACCCTCACCAATTTGTCTATTGCAGTAGGAGCACTGAAGATGCAGTATGCACAACTCTGCACTCTGTACTCACACACCTGGACAACAACAACAGCTACACCTGAATGCTATTTGTCGACTTCAGGTTGGCATTCAACACCGTCATCCCCTCCAAGTTGACCCCTAAACTTGGAGAGCTGGGCTTTGACACCTCCCTCTGTAACTGGATTATGGACTTTCTGACAGACAGACCTCAGCATGTCAGGTCAGGCCACATCTGCTCCAACACCACCACACTCAACACCGGCGTACCACAGGGCTGTGTGTTGAGCCCATTCCTCTACTCCCTCTTCACCCATTACTGCAGGCCTGTAAATTTATCCAACACCATTATCAAGTTTGCAGATGACACCACGGTGATTGGTCTCATCAGCAACAACGATGAGACTGCCTACAGAGAGGAGGTACAGCACCTGGCCACGTGGTGCGGCGACAATAACTTGCTCCTGAACACCAGCAAGACAAAGGAGCTAATTATGGACTTCAGGAGGGTGAAAAGAGGAACGCACAGCCCCATTCACATCAATGGGATGGCTGCTGAACATGTCTCCAGCCTCAAATTCCTGGGGATCCACATTACAGAGGACTTGTCCTGGTCCACCAACGCCTCCAGCCTGGTCAAGAAGGCTCACCAGCGCCTCTTCTTCCTGAGGACACTGAGGAAGAACCACCTGTCCTCAGCCGTTCTGGTGAACTTCTACCGGTCTGTGATTGAGAGCATCTTGACCAGCTGTATCACAGTCTGGTATGGTAACTGTTCAGTTGCTGACCAAAAGTACGTTGTACCACGCTGCTCTAAGGAAGAGCAGCGTGGTACAGGAGTCTGTTGCTGAAACTGCTTCCCAGACTGTCCATGATTGTCCTCAGCTTTGACAGCATTCTGTCCCTCGCCACCTCCTCCAAGTTGACAAGTTTGAAGCCAACAACAGACTAGTGCTGCACGATTTGATGAAAATGTGCGATTGCGATTATTGTGGACAATATTGCGATTTGCGATTGCGATTACGATATTCATTTAGAATGGTGTCATGAGTCCACTTGCTTGAATATCACATAGGACAACACATAGAACAATGAGACACAAAAAATACAAAACCTGAAGATTACAGACTGTTCCAAATAACTTGATATCAAAATTAAATAAAAGTTTGAAAATAAAGATATTTCCAAAATGTATCTGATTTTCTGTTGTGGTTCTTTCAGGCAGTTTTAGTTTTTGGTTGGGCTTTTATTTGCATGCACTCATCAAATTTTTCTCTGTATTGTCTCAAATGTTGATAGAGATTGGTCATATTACCTCGGGACATTGCGACTTTAGCTTTGCAGGTTTTACACAGCACGTCTTGCTGTTCAGGGTCATCACACCTGAATCCAAAGTATTGCCATACAACAGAAGTAGCATTTTTTTTGCCACCAACTCTGCTTGTCCCTCGTGGTCCTCACCAGCGTCCATGTCGGTCACTATTGTTTGCTGAAAGCCGGGTAGTCACATGACCATGCTGCCCACAGCGTGTGGACGTGGTGTCAATTACTCCATATTGGTTTACATTTAATTGCAAATTGCAGTCTTTTATGCGGTTACGTAATCGCACAGCGTCACATCGCGATTCCCATTAGATTAATCGTGCGGCACTACAACAGACCCTGCCTTTTTGATGAGTTTATCCAGTCTGGACCACTCCAGTTTGTTGTCCAGATGAACACCCAGGAACTTATAAGTAGTTACTATTTCTACCTCTTTCCCACTAATACAGACAGGTGAGGGCGGGGACTGACTCCTACTGAAGTCCACCACCATCTCCTTTGTCTTGGCCACGTTCAGCTGCAGGTGATTCTCCCTACACCACCTGACAAAACTCTCCACAAGGCCCCTGTACTCACCCCCCCCGTCCTCTCTCCACACACCCGACTATGGCTGTGTCATCCGAGTACTTCTGGAGGTGACATAACTCAGAAGAGTACTCGAAGTCAGCCGTGTAGGTGGTGAATAGAAAGGGAGACAGCACAGTTCCTTGAGGAGCCCCGGTGTTGCTCATCAGGAGGTCAGACTCACAGCTCTGCAGCCTCACAAACTGTGGTCAGCCTGTCAGGTAGTCCTCAATCCATGAGACAAGGGGAGCCTCCACCTGCATCTTCTCTAATTTAATTGAATGCAGAAGAGAAGTCGAAGAACATGACCCGTACTGTGGTGTTCAGTCTGTCCAGGGAAGAGTAAGCCCTCTGCAGCAGGTATATTATTGCATCATCAACTCCTACCTTGGGCTGATATGCAAACTGCAGTGGGTCTTGGTATGGCCTCACCAGGGGTCTGAGGTGTGACAGCACCAGCCGCTCCATGACCTTCATAACATGAGAGGTCAATGCAATAGGCCTGTAGTCATTCGGTGCCACAGGGTGGTTCTTCTTTGGCACCGGGACCAGGCAGGATGTTTTCCACAGCACTGGAATCCTCTGCAGGTGAAGATTCTGATTGAACAGGTGCTGCAGCACTCCACACAGCTGGCTGGAGCAGTTCCTCAGCACCCGTGGGCTGATGCCATCAGGTCCAGCAGCCTTTCCCTGGTTGAGCCTCTCCAACTGTCTCCTCACCTGGCTGGATGTGATAGTTAGTCCTATCTGGGGGGAGGGGGAGATGCTGGGGTCTGTTTGGGGAGGGGAGGGGGAGGAAGATGGCGGAGGTGTTAGGGGCCCTGGGAAGTGTGAAGAAGTCCACTGATCACTCAGAGGAGAAGTGGGGTCACAGTTGGGGGAGGGGGAGCTGGAATCAAACCTGTTGAAAAACTGGTTTAACTCATTAGCTGGGAAGAGGGTTTTAACAAGTCAATATCAATATGTTGGAAAAAAAAGGCAATACACACTTTCACTGCCCATCCACCACCTTCGGCTGTTATGTAGTAGAATGTAGAAAGTAGAATGGGAGGCTGAGCCTTTAGCTATCAGGCCCCTCTCCTGTGGAACCAACTGCCAGTTTGGGTTCGGGAAGCAGACACCCTCTCTAATTTTAAAATTAAGCTTAAAACCTTTTTGTGTGACAAAGCTTAAAATTATACTACTACTACTATTATAGTAGTGAGCCGAGCCATAAGAAAATCACTACTGTTTTTTTCACACATACATACGACTAGCTGACATCCAGTATATTTGTTTATGCACAGTCTTGTAGCCCAGCCTCCTTCCGCAACCCCAACATGTGACACGTCCCCGTGACTGGAATTTCATTGGCTACACTGCCATTAGATCAAATTCAGTGTAAGATACAGTGGGTCACTCTTTGTTATATTGCAGCCATTTGCTAAAATCATTTAAGTTCATTTTTTTTCCTCATTAATGTTCACACAGTGCCCATTATTGACAGAGAAACACAAAATTGTTGAAATTTTTGCAGATTTATTAAAAAAGAAAAACTGAAATATCACATGGCCATAAGTATTCAGACCCTTTGCTGTGACCCTCATATATTTAACTCAGGTGCTATCCATTTCTTCTGATCATAAAGAAGGTTTGAAGAACCCAAAGATCATTGTGGAGAAAGTTCTAGAAAGTCAACCATCTCTGCAGCCCTCCACCAGTCGGGGCTTTATGGCAGAGTGGCCCGACGGAAACCTCTCCTCAGTGCAAGACACATGAAAGCCTGCATGGAGTGTGCTAAAAAAAACACCTGAAGGACTCCAAGATGGTGAGAAATAAGATTCTCTGGTCTGATGAGACCAAGATAGAACTTTTTGGCCTTAATTCTAAGTGGTATGTGTGGAGAAAACCAGGCACTGCTCATCACCTGTCCAATACAGTCCCAACAGTCCTTTTTAATAGTGTTTGTGTGAGATTTGGGGCTGTCGGTCGGGTGTTAAACGGTGTCTGAAGCAGAGGAGATTTAAACCCTGCATCCCTGTGATCATTATGGGAAATAATGTCTCTGGCAAATAAAATGGATAAACTGGAAGTGCTTATCAGGACACGCAGAGAGTACAGGGAGTGCAGTATTATGTGCTTCTGTGAAACTTGGTTACAGGATCAGATGCAGGATTCAGCCGTGGCTCTACCCGGCTTTCACACCATTTGGGCCGACAGAGACACCGCTATGAGCGGCAAGAGCAGAGGAGGGGGACTTGCTGTGCTGGTGCAATCTGGGGCATATTCACGTTAACCTTCGTCTTGTATTGTGGTCGGCACCAACCTGTTTTTAGGTTTTAAATGCATAAAATAACCATATAAATTTGTTTATTGCATCAAGGCTTTATGACTTTGGCAGGAACCTCTATTTCAACAAAAAAAAACAAAAAAATTGTTTTCACTAAATTATAAAATGCTCTAGTTGAAATTATGACCTTTGTGTTTGTTAGGGTTGGTTTCACCCAGTTATAAAAATAAGATTATAAAGCAATAATTAGAGCCAAAACTGAAATTATAAATTCACTGTCAACCAACACACTGACAGTCAGCTCCTCTTCCAATCATATGAGCTTTAGAGGATTCTCATTTTGCCTTGTTTTCCAGTATACCTGCACAAAAACAAAACAAAGACAGGCATGTCCAGACATGGACCTGCAGAAGAAGACAGGAACTAAACATCTCCATTTGTAGCATGCAAAAATGAGAAGAAGATTTTCAGTGAGCCAAGTTCTGGATAATATTTTTAGTGAAAATGAGGGAGAGGACACAGAGCAGCATGGTGATTCGGATGAGCAGGTTTCTGAGGAGGAAGACAATGTGGAGTATCATCCAGAAGACACAGACACATCTGATGAGTCTGATGAGGCGGTCACTGGTGCTGAAGCTGCTCCCGCTGAAAGATTCAAGTCCAAAAATGATAAGATCTGTTGGAGCTCAGTACCCCCTGATGTACATGGCAGGGCAGCTGCTGCAAATGTCATCAAAATGACCCCTAGAATCACAAGGTTTTCTTGTGCCAGCATCCTCCTCAGCCAGCCCTGCCTCAACATAATCCACAACAGCCACAACCACAACCCCACTCAGGCCACCTGATTCTAAAAGAAAGAGGTGTCAGGTCTGCCCAAGCAGTAAGGACAGAAAGACAAATGTACTGTGCTTCAACTGCAACAAATATCTCTGCAAAGAACACACTAAAAGTGTCACTTTTTGCCACACATGCATCTAAACACACACACATACACCTGCATGTAATTGCACACAGACTTTTACTCTGATTTTGTTTTTTATTAGTGTTGGAACAAGTAATTGAATTCTGTTGGTTTGATTTGCTTGAAAAAAAGAGACTTTTTGCCTTTTTCTTGAAGTAATTATATATGGGTCGAAATTGACCCGTAACACCATAGATGTTACTATAGTTAATAATATTAAAATGAAAAAAATAAACAAAACAAATTTATTCAAGAGATGTGTTCTAAATCCCCTCAGTAATAGTCAGGTGACATAACAACCTTTTATTTATTTATATGATTCTCTTGAGGTTCATTTTAGATTGTTTTTTAATTGAAATCGACGGGTATACTGACAAAAAAAAGGCCCAGAGGCCCACACCAAAAATATTAAAATCAATATTTTCATGGATAAGAAAGCCTAACAAGGTAACCAAGAGATGAGAAACAAATCGGATGATAGATAGTTGTTTTTAGTGTATTTTACAGCTGATTTAAGACACGGATCAAAACTGAACCGTTAACATAAGAGGAAGGTTAAAAAGCGTGTGTAGCCCCAATATTGAGCTCATTGCCATCGGACTGCACCCATATTATCTCCCAAGGGAATTTACAAATGTCATTGCCATCTCTGTTTACATCCCCCCTTCCAGGAAAGTCGAGGCTGTCTGTGACGTCATCCATTCCATCACAGTGGACCTCCTCACAAAACACCCTGGAGCATTCATTGTGATTACAGTCACTCTATCCAAAACTCTCCCCACGTTTTATCAGTTTATCAAATGTCCCACAAGAGAAAACAAGACTTTAGATTTGCTTTATGCAAATGTTAAAAATGCATACATCTCCACTGCTCTTCCTCCATTAGGTAGATCAGACCACAACTTAGTTCTACTCACACCTGAATACAAGCCTGTTGTGGTCCAATGAGGGTTTCTATATGCTTATGGGGGGGGGGGGGGGTATAAATGGACTAACAGATTGTATCTCTGAGTACATTGGCTTCTGCACAGCAAATTTGAAATCGCAAATTTAACACCCTCAGAGTTAAAACTAACACTTTCCCGGGGTTTATATGGGAACCACTGGTTAAGTGTTAAATTAACACTTTTGAAATCGTTAAAATTATTAACACTGTGGTAGTGTTATCTGACAAACTCTTATAGTGTAAAATATTAACACAACAGTGGATTCATTAAAATTATTAACACTGTGGTAGTGTTACCCAACAAACTCTTATAGTGTAAAATATTAACACTGTAATGTATGACAAGAACCCCAAGTTAGTGTTAAACTTACACCCATTAGAGACACTGTTGGATTTAACAGGTCAACACTGTACCAGTAATCATCAACACTTGATGGCGTTAAATGTACACTTAAGTAGTAGTGTTCACTTTACCATTGACACATGTTATATGGTACACAGGGATAACAATAATCACTCCTTAAAGTATTGCAATGAAAAATATTTTATTTTTACTAAAGAGTTTGAAATTGATTTTAAAGAAAAATGGCACTTAAAACAACCTTGTACAATAGTGCCCAAGCTCTGTAGTTTGCCCTATACAATGCAGCTGTCTGGCACAATATACAAAAATAAGTCTGAACCATAAGACCTCTGGACATCGAAGGGCTTAAAGTATCTCAAATCATGAGGTCTAACAACTGAAACATTTTCTGTGTGTTGTCAACAACACGAAAAGCATGAAAATGCTCTACAAATACAGTCTCCATTTCTGAAACTAAAAAAAACACATCATTTTTTCATCAGTTTTTTCAGTTTAACAGGCCCAGACTCAATACCCTTAGTGGACAACAATTCCCAATGATAAGCAACTGCAATTTGGTGTTTTTAGCAAGGGACTTGGTTATGTTCTTGAAGTTTTTAAGCTAGACTTAAAGAATTTGTGTTTAGCCTCATACCTCATACTCCAAACATGTACTAAAGGTCCAATTTGACGTATGCATTCAGGATAATGGATCATGAAGTGGTGTTTTGGGATCAGATTATTTTGAGGATACAAATCAGTGAATAATTTATGATGCTCTGCAATAAGATGTTTTTAAAAATAGTCATACCCTCTGTAATACAGGGGAAAACACAATGTTAATGATATGTAACAACAGCAACAACAAATGCCAGTGTGTGTCACCTTCTGGTACAACATCTCCAAGTATTAACGGCAGGTTACTTAATAAGGCATAATGTTTGACTGGCATTCAGGCCAATACTATTGCCAGTACAAAACATGTTTATGTGTGTTGGACGATTTTTTTTTATCCATGAAGCCATAGTTGAATGCATGTACACGTTGGAGTATGTTTTCATTAGAAATATAATTCTGTTTCAAATATTCAAACAATAACTTAATCTCATACTGTGCTACTCCTTCTAAGATATCATGCATTATATCACACACAAAGTTATCAGATACATTGTAATATGTCAAGGAATTGAGTATACTATTGCGTTTGATACCAAAACAAGAATTTTCTCTTGGATTCTCGGCAAGATAGTTGTAATGATTCTCATTGGTTAGTTTTGTGCGCAACAACACACGTGGATCATTTTCACTAAACACTGTTTGAGCAGTTGCTCTATCAATAAGACACACTCTGCAGTAATAGTTAGCAGTGAAAGATTCCACATATCCAAGAATTGAGCTCAGGCCTAAGTTGTCGCCTGTTACTTGTGCTATGGTGCCATAGACAGGTTGTTCACTAAATGACACTTTCATTCCATTTTGCTCTAGTAACTTCACATCATCTACAAACGGAGAAAGTACTTTGTCAATGCCATACTTTTTTGCATCTTGGGAATGAAACAAAGAAATGAGATGGATATTCATTAGTGAGGAATTCATATGTGGTGGTAAATTGCTGAGTGTAAAATATAAACATCCAAGCTTATGAATGCCTTGTTTTGACCCTAGTGGATTTGATGTTTCAAAATCATCATAGTAGATTTGGATTTGCAATGCATTTTTCAATTTTGAATATAATGGGTGATTTCTGAAATATTTTCCATCACAGAAATCTTTGTATAAGCTACCAAAATCAACAGATTTGTTAATATGACAACACACATCTTGATTCTTGAAAATGAACTCTAATGTTTTTAACAGGGGTACATAAATAAAAGTGTCATTTACTGGTACCTGCTCATACACTCCTGATACTTTGTTTCTCTTTGAATCATATCTCACTCCTAAGTGCATTTCTAGTGGTTCGACAACACCCCATTTCTCACAAAAATATTTACTCCATTTAGAGTTTGTGTTTAAGTCACTGAATGGATTGAAAGTATTCCTGAAGATGTCTTCCACTGCACTTCTACTGGGATTATCAGTAGGCACTGCATCTAACACTTGCTCTTTAAGATTTGCATGAACTTCACTAACATACTCCTTCATGCTTTCAACAACAGATAACACAATATTGTTGGCAACACCACTGCCCTGTAACTTTGCTATGATTGAAGCGCACATATCTTTTGCCTGATCTTTTGACATATGAGATGTTGAAGGTTGAGTTGTCACATCTAATTCCATGTCAGAGGCATCTTGTTGTGAGCTCTGTTCACTGAAGTCTGACTGATGTGCTTGGATATTTACACCATCGCTTGTTCCCATGTTAACCGTACTATGACAAATATTTAAATGCTTTCTAAAACCTGCAAAACTTTGAAACTGCAATGAACATCCTTCTTGAGCACAGAGAACAACAAATTTTTTACCTGGATATAACCCATGACAAAACTTCAGGTGCCGAATTAATGCACTAGGTGCATCATGCAAGGATCTGCAAATGTAACACCTATACATAGTTCAAGAACTCTTTGCCTCTATTCAGGTATGTCACTCTTCTTTCTTTGATATCCCAACACAAATACTAAGACTTTTTCCCCCCAAAAAACAAAGAGAGGCTAACAAAATGTGCTGCATAATTGCGCTATGTGTATCATGCAATGATGTACACATATACACTGTATAAGAACTTGGCTCTTAGCTTGTGTTCATGAACTTGGCTCTCAATTCCTTCACCTTTGGACTTTCTTTAGTCGTGTCAACATCCAAACCATAGACTGTTGTCTGTAGGAATGTGTACATGTTGTTGAGAGCAGCATCATAACTTACACTGAAAACGAAGTGCACCTTGAAGAGTTCATCAACAGCTGCCAATGACGTGGTTCCCTGGCAGGGGATAAGCTTCTTGTCTATCACGACGTAATAAGTGCTGATGTCCTGCTTGCAGGTTCCACATGCAAGAATATAGGGCTGGTGATGTCCCTCCTGGTTCTCCATGTGTTCGTCTAGGCTCCTACATGACTGGAGGAGGAAATAATTAAGTAACAAGTTGCTTTGTAATATTGTCTTTTTGTCTGTGCTACATTTCCCAATTCAATTGCATACTGTGGCCTAATACATACCTTGTGAAACACAACTAGATGGTCCATAGCCTGAGCTGCACTGATCTTTGGTGTTTTCCTTTTAGTAGGCTGAGGTGGTAGGATATGCAGGAGCAGCAGGAAAGATGCTATATCACTGTCCCACTCTGTAAGAAAGAGAGGTTTTTTTTGATCACAAGTTTCTTATAAATTAAATAAATATTCTGCGCTGGTACTCTGCTTCACAAAGTTGGGGCTGCATCAACCTCTATGTACTGTATCACTAAATACCTCATACAACCTTACGTCAAATAATCTGAACTATCCCTTTAAGTACTACGTATTGTAAGACACAATTAATTGACATCATTTCATTTAGCCTTTAATAGAATACCTGGGCGGTCATCATTGTCCTGATTTCTGGCAGACGTCAGCAAACTCTGGAGCACTGGTGTTGTAGTCAGGCTCTCTGCTTCTCTGATCACCTTGCTTTTATAGAAAGTATGCCATTTCTCAAGAAGTTTGGCAGATGTTTCTGGTCCAAAGAGGAGACTGAAATCTTGATGTATCTGCAGCAACAGAGAAATGAAAGAACATTTCTGGTTAAGTTTACATTTCTAAGCTAAGCTTAAAGCTATGAATTAAAAATGATAATGAAAATGACAATAATTACCAGTCCCTTTGTGTCCAGGAACCTCGGAAACACAGAGAGTATGGTGTGTGATTCATCAGGATTGTGGATGAGGCGCTGTCTATACTCAAAGGTTTCCCTCATTTTTTGCAGGATGATTTTTCCATCACTTGTGTGGTTCATCAAAGATATGGCCTCTTTACAACGTTTGTCGTCTAACTGACCACCAATCTGAGGCACCTCTCTCTCCTGTCTTGGACCACCTCCTCTTGCTGTCTGCATAATAGGTTCCTTGGACAAAAGTTTTGTCTTTCTCTGAATTGTCTTGAGCCGCCATGCCAGAAATCCAGAGCCACTTTCACTGTCATAAAAATGTTCCTATAAAAGGACAGAGACAAAAAAGCAATAGTGAGTCCATAATTTTATTTGTGTATTAATAAGCACTAGGGGCACGACACAATGTCAAACGCATTCACACACCATTATTATTTTTAACTACAGTATGTAATTAAGAAACATGCACAACTTACATAGCCTTTCCTAGATAGAGGATCCTTTAATGCAGGGAATAAGGTGACAATTCCCAATGCATACTTCTCTTTAGTGAATCGCTGAGGGACCCTCCTGCAGAGAAAGGGAAATTGTTCCTAGCTTACATGTACAAGTGCTTTACAGGCTGAACGGTAACCACATTACTTCAGTAACATGAGTCATCTAGTGCAGAGTTGAGCTTATCACTGTCATTCTTGCTTTTCTCCGATCACAATTTAATAATCTTGGAGTATGCGAATTGACGTAAAAGGAAAACAAAACAACAGTAGGTTAAATAGCTGTGAAATGCCTAAACCTAACTTACCCTTCTGTCTCAACCATGTGTGCTGCAAGAATGTTAACCATCTGCCTTCTTCTACTGTCACACAACATCCCAGTTTCTTCATATTCTTCAAGCACTGTTGTCCCTCCTGGTTTTGTCTGCAGGATCTGCTTTATCAGCTAAACAGATTGTAACAAAACTAAATAACGGAGTGAAATGGTACAATGTACACTAACAATGCCAAACAATCTGGCCTAGTCTCAGAGGTATATTTAGCAGTTTTGATTTAAACCTAGAACAGCTAACTACTTTCAGATTTCAACTTGATCATCAAGATGATCAAGCCAAATAATTGCAAAGGAAATAGACAGCTTTTTGTGAACACAAGCTTCTGACATTGTTTGTATCCTTACTGTTAAGTTGTTGAATGGCAGTTTAAAACAACAAAAAAGGACATATATTGAATCAGAAAGGAAATTAGATATGATTTAAAGCAAACACCAGAGAATAAACTCACGTCTCTGGCTGAAGAACTCTGAAAAGCCTCATCATCCGTTCTCAATCGCTTAGATGGTCTTGACGTTTCACTGTCGCTGCTACTAATGGACACAGTGAAGAAACTCCCGCTGGTTGAGGACAGTGGTGTGGATGGAGCTGATGACTGAGCTGTGCCTGGATCTAAGAGCATACAATATAATAATAATAACACTCATCTTCTGCATCTTCTGCAACCCCCCGTAGTTAATACAATGTAAAAATTCATTAATTAAGTTAAAATAAGTTAATACATTAAAATTTACCGTTGTCACAACAGTCCTTGATGACAAAGCAAATCCCTTGCATTGTGCACAATTCTGCAAACACTGCTTCATCCACCTCAGTGCTGGAATCATCTTCAACAGTAATCTTGTCCGCACAGATGGAGAACTTCTCTCTCACTAAGTGATAAGGTTAAAGACAACATCACATGTCAAATTGTTTAAATCATTAGATGTAATGACTTTCACTCAGTCTGTAATACCAGTCATTCATATAACAATAGCAACATTTACCTTCAGATATGAATTCTTCAAAATCAGCATCTTGTAATTTGATGAATTTCTTGCGGTTTTGATACTGCACTTTAATAATCATTTTGCCATCTACAACATGAGCCTGTAGAGAAAGAGAGGAACAACAGATTAGATGCCTGTCTTTCAATAGTCTACATAACAAACATACCTTTCACTATACTCACTGTGGTGGACCAAAATATACCTTTTCGAACCAAAGCTGGTGGCCAGACGTTCTGTTTCTGCCTCACGGATCTGGAACTTATAATACTGCTCCTCACACTTTTGTATGTTTGTAGCCTGTTAAACAAACGCATTGAAAAACACATGCATCAGAAAATTAGCCAATGATCAGTAACAGCAACAAGCACAAAAAAAAAAAAAAAAAAAAAAGAAGGCTTATTCTCCAACATACAGTTTAATTAACAGTGAAGCGCTTAACAACGTTTACGACACGTACGTTTATGAGAGCGCACTAGATTTTTTGACATGACATGACATGACCGTGACAGATGAAACACCGGTTAAAATCAGTTAAAATTACTGTCTACTTAACCCAAACTACTCAAAAACTACATTTTAGTAACGGATTTAGTCTAACGTTTGTCTGAAAAAGAAATTAAATGAATGCTAACGGTCTGCATGTCTACTTAAGGTTAGCAAAAAACGGACACGAACGAAACCTTGTTAGAAATGCCTGTAAAGTGTATTCTTTCTCCTAATTAAGAAACAACGCATTGCAAGTATTCGGATTCAGAAACAACGCATTGCAAGTATAAACACATTTTAATAAGTATGTGACAGGACTACTCATTTATTTTACTCACCAGTCCCTCCTTCTCACGCTCCATGCGAGTGAAGAAAATGGCCGTTGTCAAATTCCTTAACGAGCTGCAGGTCAAGTGCCCGGATGTTCAAAGTGTCACTCATCGATGTTAAATGTCCTCAACTCGTAGATTTTACACCAACACCATATATTTTCTCACCAGTGGAGAGTTGATTCTGCCAGAATCAACACCGGTACCTAAACACTTTACTCTGAAACAGCCTAACACCAGAATTTTAACTCTGGTGAATTTGCTGTGTGTGTAGATAATTCCATCCCCACCAATAAGGTCCGCTGTTACCCAAATAATAAACCTTGGGTCTGAAGAGCTTACTTAATGAAAAAAGAGGGCTTTTAGAACAGGGAACATGACAGAACTCAAGAGGGTACAAAAAGAGCTGAAAAGGAAACTAGGGGAGAATAGAAACAACTATAGGAGAAAGCTGGAGGAAAAACTGGAAAATAATAAAGCCAGAACAGTCTGGAGTGGGATGACCAACAGCAGCTCTATTACCAAGCCATTGCCCCATCTTCCACTCACCAGTGACAGCCAACAGCAACAACACCTTCTCCCCCTCACTCACCTAATGACTCTCCCGCACCTTCTAGCAGTACAGCCACATTAAGCTTTACTGCTGATCAGGTGAGGAAAGAGTTAGGGAGGCTTCATCCCAGAAAAGCACCTGGACCGGATGGCATAAGCCTTTGGGTACTGAAAGCATGTGGGAGCCAATTGTGTGGAGTCCTGCAACACCTGTTCAACATGAGCTTGTACCACCAGAAAGTACCTGGAGCTATGGAAAACGTTATGCCTGGTCCCAGTTCCAAAGAAAGGACACTCTGCGGAACTGAAGGACTACAGGCCCATAGCTCTGACCTCCCACATAATGAAGGTCATGGAGAGGTTGGTCTTGGCACACCTGAGCATGCTGGTGTGTGCAGCTCAAGACCCTCTGCAGTTTGCATACCAGCCCCATGTGGGGGTGGACGATGCAATTATATATCTACTGCAAAGGGCCTACTCCTCCCTGGACAGACCTAACACCACTGTTTGGATTATGTTCTTCGACTTTTTGTCCACCTTCAATACCATCCAGCCAAGACTGTTGAAGGAAAACTTGGAGATCATGGATGTGGACACTTCCCTCATCACGTGGATTACCAACTCTTTGACGGGCAGACCTCAGTTTGTGAGGTTGCAGAGCTGTGTGTCTGACCATCTGATCAGTAACATCGGGGCCCCCCAGGGCACTGTGCTTTCTCGCTTCCTATTCACCACCTACACTGCAAGTACTGTTCCGAGGCGTGTCATCTGCAAAAATATTCAGATGACATGGCTATAGTGGGCTGTGTGGAAAGGGGACAGGAAGAGGAGTACAGAGGACTGGTGGATGACTTTGTTAGGTGGTGTGGGGAGAACCATCTACAGCTCAATGTGGATAAGACAAAGGAGATGGTGGTTGATTTCAGCTGTAAGAAGGCTAGGCCACTGCCAATTTCCAGCGCGGGATCAGATGTGGAGATTGTAACATCATACAAATACCTCTGTGTTAATTTGGACTACAAGCTGGAGTGGTCCACAAACACCGAGGTGCTCTATAAAAAGGGCCTGAGTCGACTTTATTTCCTTAGAAGGCTCAAGTCCTTCAACATCTGCAATAAAATGCTCCACGTGTTCCACCAGTCGGTAGTGGCCAGTACCATCTTCTTTGCGGTGGTGTGTTGGGGAGCAGGAATCAGAACAAAGGACGCAAACAGACTAAATAAACTCATAAAAAAGGCTGAGTAAGGCTGAGCAATTTTGGACAATGTCTCTCACCCCCTTTACAGCATCTTGGACAGTCTGAGGAGCTGCCACAGCAACAGATTCCATATGTCCAGATGTTCTAAGGAGCACTACAGCAAGTCTTTCTGCCTGAGGCCATCAGACTGTATAATACACATGTAGCCTTCAGAACTGTGCACTAAATTTTATGTGAATTGTACTTGAATTTTACTTAGATTTTTAATCTCTCTATTTATAACTGTACTGTGTTGTGTATGTGTGCTGCTGGGACAAACTAATTTTCCTCTGGGATTAATAAAGTTATCTATCAATCTATCTATCTATGCTGTGGGGGTGTTTTTCAGCTGCAGGGACAGGACGACTTGTTGCAATCGAAGGAAAGATGAATGCGGCCAAGTACAGGGATATCCTGGACGAAACCCTTCTCCAGAGTGCTCAGGACCTCAGACTGGGCCGAAGGTTCACCTTCCAACAAGACAATGATCGTAAGCACACAGCTAAAATAACGAAGGAGTGGCTTCAGGACAACTCCGTGACTGTTCTTCCTGTTTCTGGCTGTGGGCGGGCCATAGATCTTCCTGGATGGTCAAATGAGGTGTCAATCAAAAGCAGAGGGCAGGGACTATAAACCAAGCTCCATGGGATCAACTTTCAACGCAAAACTAAGGCGGCAAAACGTAGAAACGAAAGAGAAATAGTGGGATGTGTTTTCGAGTCTGGGTGGCCTACATTCAGGTAAAAGATATTTCATCAAATAATACAAAACTTAAAGATTTAAAGCTTACTCACTAGTTACTTAAGCCAAGCCAATTTTAATAAATATATTGGGATACAATAATCGTTAACTATCAATTGCGCATTATTGAGAGACTGGTCTTGTTAAGTCAGTCTGTAAACAGTAGATCTTGGTATCAGGCCTTATAAAAAGTCAAGTTGTTTGTTGGTCCATGTGCTAAAGGTATGTATACACATTTAAGTTTAGAGAAGCACAATTGTTGTGGCTACTCTTTCATTCAAAAAAAATAAAATCAGAATACCAGTTTGAACAGGAGGTGTATGACCCACTAATAAAAAGGAATGCTTGCAGAGATTCTTCCAGGTTCAAAAAAATGATTCAGGATTTATTTACACAAACAGAAATATTCTCTGTGGTTGACTTCAAAAAACTAACTAAAAATAAAACTTTACATTAATATGGCTTTGTAGTCAACAAACAGTTTCACTCCTCACTCCCTCATCACACAGCAGACAAAGGACCTGTCCTCTCTAACCTAATCATAGAAAGAGGAGGACCTGAAAGAGTAACCCAACATGTAATAATATTAAAAGGACGCATTGTTTTTGACAAGCAAGTCTTCCACCATCTGTGCTCACCATCTGCATGTGCTCCAGACCATTTAACCCACATATATTCCGTATGGGGCCCATATAGTCAGCCCCATGGGCACCCAAGAGTTGGTGGGGCAGTGACAAGAATGTCCTGGGTTTGAATACACTAGCTGATTGGAACATGTACCAGCCAGAGTGTCCCAGCCAATGTCCCAAAACATAAAAAAAATCTGCAATAAGTTTTCTTTTCATGATCATTTAATAATTTAATAAACACAGTATATATATGTATAGAATTTTTTATAATAGGCCTCTTCAGAAACCATTTATTTACTTTTATTATCAAGGTGAAGAAAAGGTGTTTGCAGTCCAAATAGCCTTCACTGAGGCCTCGTAAATATGCAGAGGTAGAGGAAGACACTGTTTTTACTCAGTGTCTTCCTGTTCTTTAAAAATGGAGCAGTGGCCCTGAATGAGAGGCAGACTTGCTGAATACAGTAATCGTAGCCATGGGTGGGTGGGACTACGTTACATACTAGCTGCTGCTTCTGGAGCTTTCTATCCCTGAAAGAGGAGAATGAAGGAAAGATTGAGACACTGAAAGGAAAGGAGAGGTAGAGGGGCAAGAAGGGAGGAGATGGAAAAGGTGGATGAGAGAGAAAAGAGACAGAAAGCTGCACAGTGGAGAAAGTGGAGCTGCAATGAGTCCAGCCTCCAGACACACACACACACACACACCTTGCAGTCATGGTTGAGCTAACAAAGGCAGGAGCCTGGGTCCTCAGCTCTTGGGAGAACTGGAGTTGATATATTTAGCAAAAATACAACTCCCTTTAGGCCACACACACAAATGCACACACCATCTTCTTCCTTTCTGTGGCTGTGAGTTGCATAAGCAGGGCTGTAAAACTCGGGTGTGACACACATCCATTCTCTTTTTCTCTCTGGTGTGTGTGTGAGTGTGTTGGCCACATTTTTTGTATCAACCAAAGCCTATTTGGGGAAAGGGTGTATGAGTAAAGAATGGACTAGGAGAGCATGTAGATAAAAAAAGGGTTAAATACAGTAGATATGGAAGTTCTCTGTAGCCATTGTTTTTAGAACAATTCATCTTGTCATCCTAAAGAAAAACCCTGTGAAGAAGACCAATTGGCCAAGAGTTTTGTTTGAGGAAAAGAAGGGTTAAATTCTGGCTTTACTGGCAGAGGGATACAGTGAGCGTCAGGTTGCTTCCATCCTTAAAATTTCTAAGATGGCTGTTCATAAGAACAAGGTCAAGCAGCAGACACTGGGGACAACAAAGCTACAGACTGGCAGAGGGTGAAACCGGCTCTCCACTGACCGGGATGACCGTCAACTCATTCGAATGTCACAGGATGACATTAAGTGACCTACAAAAAGAATTGCAAATGGCAGCTGGGGTAAGTGCACAGCGAGAACAGTTCAAAACAGGCTCCTAGGGGCAGGGCTTAAGTTGTGTAAAACTAGAAAAAAGCCTCACACCCACTGTGAAATTTGGTGGATGATCGGTGATAATCTGAAGGTGCTTCAGCAAGGCTGGAATCAGGCAGATTCGTCTTTGCGAAGGACGCATGACTCAAGCTTCGTACAAGGTTATCTTGGAAGAAAACTTGCTTCCTTCTGCTCTGACAATGTTCCCCAACTCTGAGGATTGGTTTTTCCAGCAGAACAATGCTCCATGCCACACAGCCAGGTCAATCAAGGTGTGGATGAAGGACCACCAGATCAAGCCCCTGTCATGGCCAGCCCAATCTCCAGACCTGAACCCCATTGGAAACCTCTGGAATGTGACCAAGAGGAAGATGGATGGTCACAAGCCATCAAACAAAGCTGAGCTGCTTGAATTTTTGCATCAGGAGTGGCATAATGTCACCCAACAGCAACGTGAAAGACTGGTGGAGAGCATGGCAAGACGCTTGAAAGCTGTGATTGAAAATGATTCAGATTCAGATTCAGAGAACTTTATTGTCATTCCTTCTACGTTCAGGTACGTATTAGGAAGGAGATTACGTTGCACTAGCTCAGAAGATCACAGTAGAGGTAGAGAAGGAACAGTAGAGAAGGGAAAAACCACAATAAGGTACAGAAATATAAATTACCATAAAAATAAGGATAAAAATAACATAAACAATACAAAGTATTTACAAATAAACAAAGTAAGTATTTTCAGCGAGACTGTGCATAGTGGAGGTTGAGGACGGTAAGAAACATGCACATATATATTTATATATACACAGATATATCTATATCTTTCCAAATATATACATTTTTTAAAAATATATATTTATTTATATATACATATAGCCATTAATATTTATAGTATGTTATTATTATTATTATTATTATTATTTATTAATTAATGTTTTTTTTTAATTAAAGTATAAAAGTGTAAATAAATAGCCATGGTTATGGTATCCATGGTATACAGTATATACAGAAAGTGCAGAGTAATATATATATATATATATATATATATATATATATATATATATATATATATATATATAGTGTTTATTATAGTGTATATTATATAGTAATTGCACATGTCCAGGGTGGAATAAATAAATATACATCGGAAGTATGGTCCCTGAGCAAACTATTGCACATGTAATGCAGCAGCTGTACCAGAAAAAAGAATTTCAATATGAAAAAATGAAAAGTGTGGGTCAGTGTCCTGTTGGAAGGCTACAGAGCATTCAGGAGTCTGATAGCCTGTAGAATGAAGGACTTGTGGAACCTAGTTGTTCTGCTTCTGATGCTGCGGTACCTCTTTCCAGAGGCCAAAAGCGAGAACAGTCTGTGATGTGGGTGTGAGTTGTCTCTGATGATGTTGTGAGCCCGAGACAGGCAGCGTTTGTGTCCAGTGTCCTGGACCACAGGCAGAGAGGTCCCGATGATTTTCTCCGCTGTCCTCACCACCCTCTGGAGGCTTTTCCAGTCCGCAGCTGTGCAGCTGCTGCACCACACAGAGATACAGTTTGTGAGTACGCTCTCTATGGTGCTTCTGTAGAAGGTGGTGAGGATGGGAGGGGGGAGGTGTGATCTCCTCATCCTGCGGAGGAAGTGTAGACGCTGCTGTGCTCGTTTCACCAGAGACATGGTCAGGGTTATTTTACCAAATATTGATTTCTGAACTCTTCCTAACTTAAAACATTAGTATTGTGTTGTTTAAAAATGAATATGAACTTGTTTTCTTTGCATTATTTGAGGTTTGAGAACAATGCATCTTTTTTGTTATTTTGACCATTTACCATTTTCTGCAAATAGATGCTCTAAATGACAATATTTTTATTTGAAATTTGGGAGAAATTAATTTTTTCTGCTCTTAGTGTTGCATGTGATATGATTTATCTGGACATATTGCTCATGGCCTATGGGCTTCTTTCGTGTGTTGTGTTGTACTGTTATTGTGTGCCAACAGTAGATGTAAATATTGCAGATTGAGCAGCAATTTCCAACAACCAGCTATTTGATTTTATCAGTGTTTTATCAGGTCTGTTTCTCAAAGTGTAAGGTTTGAATTCACCACAGCTGAGAGTTATCTTCTACTTCTGCATGAATCACATCACTGTTGGCCTCCACCCAGATGAAAATGAGCTTTTTAACTACTACAGTAAAGGTAACCTTCTAGAGGAAATTCTCCGTGCGGACTCCTCCAACCAACACAACTCACAGCAGAAAAAAGGTAACCAGAAGGGGAAGAAAGAAGGGTGGTGTTAGAGCCAGGCTCAAACGGGAGACACAACGAGTGCTGCCAGCGTGCACTCACTGCATCCATTCTTGCACTAACTGAATTGTGGTTGAATAAGAGCGACAATGATGGCATGCTGCACATAGACGGCTTCTCCCCACAACTACAACTGGATAGGGACAGTGAACTCACTGGGAAACAACATGGTAGCGGCATGTGTCTCTATTTAAACAGAAGTTGGTGCTTCACGGCCATAGTGAGAGAGAAACTGTGCACCACACACTGTAAAACTTTTACTTAGATTCAACTCAAAAACATTTTCCAACTGCTTTTTGCAGGTTTAGTGAACTTCTTGGTATTTTGAGTTGGTAAAAAAATCAGTATTATGTATTTTACTGTATGCTAAAAAATGAAGTAGAGTTTACAAGAAAAATCAAACATTTGAGTTTAACCATTGTGACAAATAGCAGGATATTGACTACATCACACTTAATTAAAATAAGTAACATTTAAAATAAAAATTTAAAATTTTTTATTTGAATTAATTCCTCATTTGTTTAGACAAATTATTTCTGCAATCCACTTCACCAGGACACTGGGGCAGGGGGCCTTCCAGGGAACTGGGGTCACAGAGGTGGGAGCAGGGGGTGCATCCTTCACCACCACCCATATCCACCCATATCCATTGTGCTTGGTTGAGGATTTGAACCGGCGACCCTCCAATCTCCGGGCAGTCCAAAGTCCAAAGCCACACTCTTAATTTGCTGCGCCCCAACCACCCCAAATGTTAATTTGTAAACATGTTGTAAACATTTTAACATTAAAAATTACAGAAACTTCTGACCTCACCTTTAAGTGCGGCATAGAACACCTTCAAAGTGCAATCTGTATACTCTTAATACTTTATATGCACTAAAATACAGTGACTCTTGACCCGAGAAATTTAC
Organism: Toxotes chatareus; assembly: GCA_016801885.1. Taxonomy (NCBI): domain Eukaryota; kingdom Metazoa; phylum Chordata; class Actinopteri; family Toxotidae; genus Toxotes; species Toxotes chatareus. Next base: position 40,377 of record JAFBJY010000245.1, read on the forward strand.
AGAACTGCACAGTACAGTACCTTTTCATATGTATTAAAAATGATAACAAATGCATATAAGAACACAGTTGAAGTACAATTTGTGCTATATTCTACTAAAACATTTGACATAATAATACACAATAAAACACAATAGAATAAAGGGCCTCTGACCTCAGCATTTGACATAACAGAACTAACTTCAGCTTGTCACGTGCCCAGCAGCTGGAGGCAGATCCAGGAACTGAAAAAGTCTGTGCTTGACTGGTGATGAAAGCAAAGAAAAAAAAAATCAAACAAATATGCATAATCTTAAATCCTTACAATAACACCTTCAAAGTACAGTCTACACTGTATACTCTTAAAACATTAAATTAAAACACAGGGACACCTGACCACAGCATTTGACATGAAAGAACTGACTGCTGTTGCTGGCCTGCGTTAACTTGCTCAACAAATCCGATGCTGCAGAAGCAGCAGCTCTCACTTGTTCTTCGGAGGCCAGTAGCTCTTGAACGCCATCCCTACATACCATGCTCATGGACATATCTTTTTCTGCCATCAAATAGATTATTAGACTTTATTTATTGTCATTGCTTAACTTATAGTGTCAGTGGGTCAAAATTCTTATTAGTGGTCAACAGTTAATTATTAATATCAATAGTAGCCCCCCATCCCCACCCCACAAACTCTGTTTTGGATACCTTAATTCCTCTAAATGACACATAACAGATAACAACAAACTTCTGAAACATTTACCTCAGTTCCACCAAGAGCTGAGCTACTCAATGAACTGCTCCTCCCAGTGGATCTGATGGTCTTCTGAAGAAGCAACACAAATGAAAGAAGAGTTATGAAAATATCAGGATAATTGATGTCACTGCAATGCAAAAGAAAAACTAATCTTTTTACTTGAACAAATGGTTTCAGAATATTTCAATAAATTTCATACAATATATATCAACAGATTAAGACATTACTCTGCCTTCTAAATTCCAGGTATTGCTGCTACAGGAAGAATGGCCGATTAATTAAAACGTTAAACTCGTTAAACAAACGAGGACAATGTTTGTTGTTTTTTAAAAAAGTCCTACGTTAATGTTAGCAATAGTTGTTTGAATTTAACGTTAATGTCACCTTCCGTGAGGCCTCATGGCACCTGCTTAATTGGCAAAAAGTGCGCATTCGTCACTACATGTGCAGCCTGTTACGGTTGCTCCCGATTTTCTTTCACTTTCTTCTATTTTTTCTTATCTTCGAGGCACTTTTCATTATTTTTCTTTAATATGTTGGATTACTTTCTTTTCATTACACTGAGACATGTGGGTTGTGAGATTTTTGGAGTATTTTTTTGTCATTGTGCTACTTTTCTTCAGCGTAGTGAAGCAACAACTCCACACGGCCCGCATTGTTTACACCAGGGATCAGCTGATTGACCTCAAGCCGGCTTTTTCATTGACAAGGCAAGAGGAGATCCCTGTTGAAATTTGGCGCAAGACACACCGGGGATGCAGAGGAAACAAGAAGTTACGGAGGAAGGAGGAGGCTCTGAAACAACATAGGAGAAGTTTTAAGCCGTGACTCCCCTCTATCCTCATGGGGAACGTGAGATCCCTCACAAATAAGATGGACGAGCTGATGGTGCTGGCCCAGAGTCAGAGGGAGTATTGTTCGAGCTGACAGAGACTGTATCAGGAGCTGTAAGCACAAAGGGGGAGGGCTTGCCGTTCTCGTGAATACTCCGTGGTGTAACCCCGCTCACATCACCGTGAAGGAGCGTATCTGTGGCCCGGATGTTGAATTGTGTGCTGTCAGACCAGGGAGTTTTCTCATGTGATCATGGTGGCAGTTTATGTTACCCCCTCTGCAAACCCAAACACCGCGTGTGACATCATTCACTTTGTAATCGTCCAGTTACAGACTCAGTACACAAGTGCATTCATTGCTCTCTCAGGTGACTTCAACCATGTTAATTTGGACTCCACACCTTCTACTTTCAAATAGTTTGTGAACTGTCCTACCAGGGAAGGAAGAACAATAGACCTGCTGTATGCTAATGTAAAAGATGCTTACAGCTCTTCCCCCCTCACCCCACTTGGCAGGTCGCTACGCTGAAAAAAAGCGCCCACATGTCTCTGTGTAATGAAAAGAAAGTAATCCAACGTATTAAAGAATAACAAAAAATAACTAAAAGTGCCTCAAAGATAAGAAAAAGTAGAATAAAAGTGAAAGAAAATCGGGAGCTACCGTAACAGGCTGCACACATTGTGACACATGCGCACTGAACAGACTCCATGGCTGTACCCCACAGCTATGTGGAGTATTTCATTAGGTCTTCAACATGAGTCTCAGTCTTCAGAGGGTCCCCATGCTGTGGAAGACATCATGCCTTGTCCCTGTACTGAAGACACCGCGTCCTAGCGACCTCAGGGATTACAGGCCTATTGCATTAACGTCACACATC
>JAFBJY010000246.1:0-62278 GCA_016801885.1 Toxotes chatareus
AGATTCAACTGATATGAACATGTGGTGCTGAAAAATGACATGCTAAGTCTAAAGCTAGGCCATCTGTCTTTTGACCGAGTCTTTGCTCTGTTCGTCTTTCTGAATTCTCAATATCACAGCAACAGGAGTGGAGTGATCGTTTTCTAGCTCTTCATTTTGTTAACCCTGTCAAAATTATTTTTGATGAATACAAGCAGGGTAAAAGCACCTACTACCAACATCTGGCTTAGCAATCAGATTTCAATCTGTCTCTACTGCATCCTGGACATTTACATTGAGTTGTTTTTCACATTGGATAGTCATCTGATCCGGCCAGGCCTGGCTGTCATCTGGTTTTGTTGCAGAGTCATTCTCCACCTGTACAGACCATGGATGGATTACTAAACAAGCCTACCAGGTACAGGTCCATGGGCCTAAGGTATCAGAGGGGCCCTGGTCTTCAGCTGCAAAGGAACAGAAAGAACTGGAGTTATTGGTGAGTTCTGATATTAGTCAGAGGCTGAGCTGAATAAACACACACACACACACACACACACACACACACACACAGTTGGTGCATCTGTTTCTAGCTAAGTTCCAGCTAATATCTGTACATTTGGTGCACTGAATGTTTAGGGCAAACAGCTATGTGGTGGAATTTCCTTGAATAGTGCAAGGAGAACATTTCCTTTGCTCTCTGTCTGAACATATCTCTAGAGTTGCAGCCATTGTCCCAGGACCTAGCTGTCTGGGTCAGTGACTCCTGCCTCCTCCTCATTTTTGCCTTCCTGCCTGATCCCATCTTGATCTTTTTGGCCTTTACTGATCGCCTGAAAACCACTCTTCTGAATTCCAACCACACAAGCATCTTAAATTACTATTCAAACATTTACTCTGATCTGTGTACAAGTTCTGTTAACAGACAGTGACATTGTGATTTTTCAAGCGTAGCTTTTGAAAGTACCTTCATGTTCTCATTATCTACAGCAAAGGATGCTGTGTTCCAGACAGATCTGAGAGCTCAGTGACTGTTGTTAAAAATAATTTGGCAGAAGCAAAAAGAGTCACACTTCAAAAGTTGTCTGTAACACAATGGCAGAGAGGGCAAACTGACCTGAGACAGAGAGAGGAACACAGCAAACACCCACCACAAGACAGACCTCCAGCATCCAGCTGACACTCATCCACAATTATGTGAAATGAGAATGTTTGGAGAGTCATTACAGAAAATGATGGAATTTAATTACTACAACTGCATAAGAGTAATTGGTGAGATGTTCTTTCCCCACTCATTGAGTAGGCACTCCCTAACAGAACAGGGTACAACAAAGCAAGAAGGAGTTTTAATCTGTAAAAAAAAAAAAAAAATCTAGAAACAAATGAGGCATAAAGATGAAAACCAACCACTAACAGTATATGAAAATACATTAGCAGAATTTACTAAGGCAAGATACACAAGGAAGGGAAAACAGCAGACAAACTGGGAATGAGGGAGAAATACTGCCTAACCGACACTTCTGTGCATGTGGCTCCCTTCATGCATGATACAAATATGTAACTGTGTAGAATGGGATTTGACCCAAAATGTCACTAATAATCCCTAGTCAATTGTTCCAAAACTGTTGGACATTTTACCCAATCTCAGCTATTAACTTGGCGAGTACAGTCTTACAGTACACGTTTAAATCATCTCCACAAAAATAAAACCCAAATAAACCTTGCAGTACTAGTTCAACTACCCTCATTCATCCGACTGCTTCATTTCTGACACACATGGATGGCAGGAAGGGGCGAACCACTCTGTTATGCATGTATTGTTTGCAGATGTCCTGTTGTAATTGGCATCCGTGAAACAAAGTTCCATCTAATGAGTCAGTATTATCAATAGAGCTTGTGCTGATGGGTGGCAAACAGAGAATAAGGCAACAGACTGCGTCAATCTGCTGCACAGGAAGAGCTGGAGAGCAGAGAAGAGCAGTGGGAAAGGCGACAGCCGAGGAGGTGGTTTGTTTTCTCTGTCATATAGTGGCTGTCAGGAAGCAATTGCAACACACACACACACACACACACACACACACAATCATGTTTAGATTACTTCATAGGACATTACCTTGGAATTCTTACTCTAAACTCAGAATTCTGACTTTTTTCTCAGAATTCCAATTTTTTTCATATGTGGCCCTAATCCCCTTCCGTATAATACATTCATGGTCGTGATCAACGTTAAATTTATTTGCAGAGTGCTTTAAAAACAAACCAGGTTTGTGCCAAACAACTTTACAACAAACAGTTAACAAAAGTTAACATAAAACATAGTTCATTGAACTTTAAAGAATTTGAGATTAGGCAATATATTTAAAAAATGATTGAATCCTATAACCAATGAGTTCGTGAAAACAATTATGGGTCAATATCAAATTGCTTGATAGAATGTTATCTCGAAAAACGAATTTCATGATTACCTCTAATTTCATTGCATAGAAATTGAAATATGACTTCAAACGTTTCAGTTGATGATTACAGTAATAGATTAAAATTTCGCAAGGAGTGATGAATGAAGTGTCTTTATAACAACTGATACAGGCATTACAAATTGCTAGTCAATTTATTTAAAACCATATGTAAAATGATAATGCTAGAGATAGTTATATGATGTTGAACATAAATGATCCCAACTGTTGTTGGATTTTAATTCACTGACAATTTAATGGTTACAATTAACATGCTCTTCCTTGTCCAGAAGTGAAGATATCAAACAGTATCGTCTCAATCAGTGACATTAAATGAAAGTCTTTGAGAAACGTTTGGGTTATACCAGCATAATTACAAAACAGAGTAGCACAAGAACACATGTATTGAATTATGAACTATAACCTTATTTATGTAAAAATTGCGTTCATATTAAGTAAAATATATCAACATATCTTTTTGTACTTTCAAATGTTCCTGAATATCAAGATACTTTGACTAAATGAAATTTGTTTGAGTAAACACAATGCATTAGTTCTAATCATTAACATTGTTCATTAATACTAATAGTGATATTTATATGTATATGGTCATTTAATTCATGAGACTTAAAAATTTAAAAAATAATAAAATTTGATGTCAAAAAGTGAATGACTTTATGTACAGGATTAAGTTACAATTTCTATTAAATGTTCATAAGAAATATTTTGATATTCAATTTCATTCTTAACATTATGAATTATGTTTCGTAATACTTGAAAATTGTCATGAATAATACATGATGTTGTTAAGTCAAAATCAAGGACTTTTTGCGAAAAGAATGTTTTTTAAACCAACAACAATTTACAATAATTATTCATATTTGTATAAGTCAAAATAAGTTTTTGGTTAGATATTATGACTGTAATAGCATTTAGTGTGTTAGAATAATGAGTCATTAGCAATGCTAGGACTATGTTAGAGACATTATTCAGCTAATCATTCAACATGTAAATAATTTTACTGCAAATTTTAATAGGAACTGTTACCTAATATTGGTCATGGTATGTTGTAAAATAACATAGAATTTATCAAATGATTTTAATTATACAATTGTCTGTTACACAAAAATTTTTGTTAAGATTATGTTAATTTTGGGGTTTTTGGAATTCAGTGTATATTAATTGAGTTTTGATAATTGAATGTATGTAAACTCAAAACAAGACATCTGCTTGCATTTTATCATTTAATTTTACTAAATGTCACTAAGACTTAAAAAATTTTTATTCTATGGTATTTCAGTAGTTATTACACACATGGTTAATTTATACATTTTATAGACGAGGAACTTATTAACTCTGATTCAGTTATCAATATTATGATGAGCAAGTTCAATGTGAAATGTTGTATTACTCCAAGTAACTATCCTTCTTAAACTTTGAAACAGTAATATTTTTAACTAATTTTATAGAATACTTATATTAAATCATGAGGTACTATTAATTCATTAATGTAATACAAATGTGTTTTTTTTTGTCATATACGAAATGACGGATCTTATGAAGTCTTAATCTATAATTTGTGCTAGCAATGTAAGATTCATCTTTATACCTTAAGTATGAGATCAGGCAACTATTTTAGATTCAGGTGTATTGTAAAGTGATAGTTGTACATTCTATTGGTAGATTATTGGTATTATATATCTAAATTTTTTAACTTTCTAACAGTCAATTTTTTCCTGTAAGTTAAATATAACGAGATCAAATCTTAATTAAAGTAACACCATTGTTTTCCATTTATGTACTGAATAGTTCCTGAATAACAGGTATATTATAGTATTAATGTTGGAAAAACTTGGTATGGTAATTTGAATTTTTAAAATTTAAAACAAGTTAAATTTGAACCACAAATCATTAATAAAATTAACGTTTGATATAAACTTCATCAGGATTTGCTTTTTGAGGTCCCATTGAATATGTTACTATAAGCTTGGGGCCTTTAGGGTCTGTTCAAGCAATATCAAAATGGAAATTCTTAAATATGAAGCAATGCTAATAGAACCCAATTTTATTCATTATAAACAGGTTGTCGCTGACATTAGCTAATGTAAGTGTTTGATGATCATGTCTATAAACTATGCATCTTATTGTAGTTCAAGAATTATTTTTTATTGGATGAATTGTTATAGGTTTTATAACACCTCTGTAATATTTTAAACGTTAATATTTTATGGATATGAATGTAGGCATAATGATTTTAATGATAGGCAAACTGATTTAGGAAGTGTATTTTAGTGGAATGTTGATTGAATTCAGGTAATGTCAAAGTCTTTTTCAATTCCTACTTAATATTAAGGGCAAATCAGTTTACAGTTGAGGAAATACTGAGTGTTTGTCTCGACTGTTTGGGATTTCTTAGATTTTTTAATCATTCATGCAGCTGTCCATGTCTTCTTGATACTGAAACTTTTCAGAATTAGGCCTGAAATGCGACTTAAGTGTCTGATGTGAATGGATGAACTTCTTATGATTGATCCTTGAACCTGTCATTTATGCATCGCACTGGTCAATTATCTGTATACATACAAGAACTATGTCAAATTCTTTGAATTTATTACTTGTTCAATGGATATTATATCATAGTTCTTGTCAAATGATAATTGGTCAACAATGTTTAATAATATGCCTCTTAAATTTAACAATTCTAAGTCATTTATTGAGAATAATGTGAAAGATCCTGGTATTTATGCTTTAGTACAATTTAGGGATTACGCTTTATATGATTTTAACTGAAAACGATTTAACGTCATAAGAAACTGAATTCAGGTAATGTTAGAGTTGCATTCATAAATGTCTTCTTTACTTTGAAACGACATACGTCATCAATCATATCGCATCAAAAATAGCAAATACATATATCATTTGAATCTGTTGATAAGTATGTGCCAAAAAGTCAAACGCTGATTTCAGTACAAATGTCGTAATCTAAATCTTCTCATTTTGCAGTAAATAAGAACAGTGTCTCATAAAATGAGGTTGTGGACCAGCGTCAACATCTTGTCTTCACGGACAGAATGCGTCCTAAGCCATAGATAGCTTGTCAAGTGGGCATCGTGTACAGTGTCAGATCATCCTTATCTATTAAATTTTATTAAGCAATATGATGCCTAGATCTTAAGTCCAGACTTCATTATCACTCTTTGAAGTAGACTTTTTCAGCCTAACATGTACCAGTTCAGGTCTTGAATACATCTAGTTTCAAGAACCCATAAATTCCGACTTGCAAGCACATTTATGATTGGACTGTTTACAGACTTCTTCAAGCCTTTCCTCAAAATATCTGACGCTCATCAACCTGAAATTATCAGCCATATCGACTTATGTTCTTGTCTTGCCATGATATCAGTTTTCAATGCATGAGAGTTTGACATGATCTGAACATTAAGAAGGCTTGAGCTGTAGATGTTGCCAGTAAAGCACATTATGGACTGCAATGTTTATGATGATGCTGCATATGCAAACCTGATTAAAATAGTTTATGTCAATGGATTAGTCCGTGCACATTTGATAGTGTTTTAATCGCAAAGTAAATACTTGCATCATGTCGATAGGTTAGTTTATCTTATAATGCTTGAGAATAAAGATTTGGTTTAGTAAGTCAGATATATCTTGTAAGTGTCACAAATAACTGTTATGTTTTCTAAAGAGATCGCAATGAATGAATCAATATGCATGTCCAAGTCTGTATGTTGAAAATATCTAATCCAGCTGTACAGTTCACTACATATCGTGCAACTAGTGTTAAGGTTTAAAGTATCTTCTGTTACAATACTATGAATAATCAAATAGCCTATCTCTTTAGCTAAAGGTTTGTTCTTAAGATGCAGATGTAAGTCACTCGAAACTACATGTCTCTGAAGAGACAGGTAGCTCATTACACATGATTCTGTCTACACTCAAATCATCGTCGTTCATGGGACCATCCTAGTAAGGCTATGTTTCCACATCATCAAGTGACATTGACTCTAACAAAAATGGTTGAGCTTAGGTATGGATGTATCATAGTGCTTGTAACCATATTTGTTGGTTCTAGAATCGATCTTCACTGAGTATGTCCATCTGTAACTCTGCCACTGGACAGCATCTCAATGACATGATCTTCATTGCCAGATGATAGGAACTGACTTCACTAAGCTCCATTTCACAGTGGATCTCGCTCAAGTCCCAACTTCCTGTGACGGTAATTGCACAGAAGCTCGTCATCCTGCATCAGCATGCGATGCTCCAGGGTACTGAGCCCCACGTGGACGATCTATGAGCTGGAAATACAGATCATGCTGTCATTCTGACTAGAACAGTTCTGTAATGCCAAGACTACCTGTTGATACAAAAGTATTGTAGAAATGCTGGCCAATAGGGCTGATGCCTAAGAAGACCATCGACACACTCAGATCTAGTCGCTTAACACACGTATCAATTAATGAGTTGCTTGACTTCCCTGTCTGAGTTGGGTTGAGACTACATTAAGTCCGCCTGTGATAGCCGTGCAGTACCCTTGAAGAATGGTTCCAGTGAGTAATGTGCTCCTCTCTTGCATGCATTGCAGACGAAACCGGATCTCTTATAGATGTTGCTCTATTAAGTCAGAAGTAGGTGAGTGGACTTCCATCTGATTTGAGAGGCTAGCAGGAACGAGCTGTCCAATTTATGTGAACACCTAGCTATGAGTCATCTCTAAAGAAGTACTGCATACTGTACGCTTCACCCTATAGATTGGGATAATAGTAGTAAGCTGAATTGATATTCAGATAGTCATGCTCTGCATGGAATGTCTACCGTTAAGCTGATGGTCAGATACTCAGAATAGATCTGTGATAACTGATGGAAGAGGGATATCAGATTTAAGTTACAACATCATACTGCTTACTATATTATGAATTGAATCGTAATATAAGAATGGATCACTGTCTAACTTGGCAATGCAGGACTAGATTGGCAATGATATGGTCACTGATGCAAGCAGTGGTAGCATCAAACATGCGTTTGCAATAACAATGTACGCTGAATGATATGAGAGTCCATGACAGATAAAGGCATCTGAGGTACCACAGTAGACGAAAGAGTTGAGATCATCGTATTACAGTTTAACATTGACCTACAAGGTGCATTGATAGTTTGGAGCATACCTAAAAGCTCTGTATAAGAAGCGTAAAGCTAGACATACGATCAAATCAGTTATGAAACGTTCATTATGAATGATATCAAAAGCATACAATCTTGAATTAATGTTACCAATAATTGCCATAAAGCATCTTGAACATGATCTTTTTTCAATATAACTTATAGTCATTGAATGGAGAAATGCCATAGCATGGTAATTCTGGCATGCTAACGTTCAGCAAATGATTGTACAATGGTCAATCAGAGCATTCTCAGGTAATGAAGAACAGTTGAAAGACTTGTATATTGTCAACAATGTTCAATAATGCTGCGAGCAATGTTTGTCAAATTGTAGACGCTCTGCCAGAGAGCAAAGAATCTCATGTGCGACATTACAACTGATGTGACAGCTAACGAATTTAGCACCGAATCAGTACTCGGAACTTCTGAGAGTCTGGCAGATGTATCAAGTTCATCCAGTGTATGGAGATGCTTATGTCAGTGAAAGGCTGGAGCTATAGCACATGGACGCTCTTTACAGGAGCAACCGTGATTTATGGTGGAGCCAGGATTGCATGCTTATAAGCCTAGCTAGGATGTTGCTTTCAAACCTCAAGGTATTCCTAGTGAGTGTAAGTGGCCTAGTCCGTTACTGTCACGTGGAGCAGCAAGGGTGTATGCACTCCTTACCTTTGTGTTGCAGGATGTACTGTATCCGACTGGCATCACACGTCTGCAGGTGACAGTGAGTCTAAGGACTACCTGAGCAGCTGACCAGTGTTGGGATTGTGACAATGGCATCTGCGGTCTAGACCATGGAGTGTAACACCAGATGTAGGTGAAGCGAGTTCAACGGAGTGGGACTGTGTGAAGCGCTGATAGTACTTGTGTTACAGTGTGGATGCGTACATTTGCGAGGTCATACATGGCGAGTGTCTCCATTAGCATGTGTCGTGCAATGCAGCTTGGCATGAGGTGGCAGCCTGTCAGGCAAGAGCGTGTCACTGACTGGTGGCTAGGCTGTGGGCAGGCGAGAGTTGAATAGGACGCATTGGCAGAGAGCTGACGCTTTGAGCAAGCTTGACAAGTCGTGGCTGAGCAATTCCAAAGTGAAGCAGGGTGAAAACACCTTGACTCATAAGGGCTTGAAGTTAAACTGCGTGTGCAGGAAATAGCACTACATGAAGACATAAGATATAACACGATAGGAAGATTGACAATAAGTGAGACACCAAAATTGAATCACTAGGCACAGAAAGCGCAGATCAAAACATAATCAGGCAAGATAGTAAAAATCAGGAAGCACAAAGACCTAAATAAACAAGTGGACTGAATAGGATAGACGAACATGAAGAAGGAACTGAGAAACAGGGAGCAAATATAAAGGGAAACCAAGGCAAGGAAGCAATAAACAAACTCAAAAAAGGCAGAAGACAATAACAGAAAAACAAAAGGAGACAGGATACAAACAAGATCAAAACACTGAGAACCAGAGTTGATCCCATAGAGCTTGGTTTATAGTCCCTGCCCTCTGCTTTTGATTGACACCTCATTTGACCATCCAGGAGAGATCTACAAGCCCGCCCACAGCCAGAAAACAGGAAGAACAGTCACGGAGTTGTCCTGAAGCCACTCTTCGTTATTTTAGCTGTGTGCTTACTTATCATTGTCTTGTTGGAAGGTGAACCTTCGGCCCAGTCTGAGGTCCTGAGCACTCTGGAGAAGGGGTTTTGTCCAGGACCATCCCTGTACTTGGCCGCATTCATCTTTCCTTCGATTGCAACAAGTCGAGTCCTGTCCCTGCAGCTGAAAAACACCTACACAGCATAGATAGAATAGATTGATACAGATAACTTTATTAATCCCAGGAGGAAGAATTAGTTTGTCCCAGCAGCACACATACACAACACAGTACCAGTTATAAATAGAGATTAAGAATCTAAGAAAAATTCAGATAAAATTCAAATAAAATGCACTACACAGTTCTGGAGGCTACACGTGTATTATACAGTCTGATGGCCTCAGGCAGAAAGGACTTGCTGTAGCGTTCCTTAGAACATCTGGGCTGCAGCAGTCTGTTGCTGTGGCAGCTGTAAAGGGGGTGAGAGACATTGTCCAAAATTGCTCTGATCTTTCCAAGCATTCTGTCCCTAATCACCACCTCTAATGGAGCCAGGCTGGTGCCAACAACTGACTCAGCCTTTTTTATGAGTTTATTTACTCTGTTTGTGTCTTTTTTCCTGCTCCCCAACACACCACCGCAAAGAAGATGGTACTGGCCACTACCGACTGGTGTGGAGCATTTTATTGCAGACATTGAAGGACCTGAGCCTTCTAAGGAAATAAAGTCAACTCAGGCCCTTTTTGTAGAGCACATCTGTGTTTGTGGACCACTTCAGCTTGTAGTCCAAATGAACACAGAGGTACTTGTACGATGTTACAATCTCCACATCTGATCCCGCAATGGAAATCGGCAGTGGCATACCCTTCTTACAGCTGAAATCAACCACCATCTCCTTTGTCTTATCCACATTAAGCTGTAGATGGTTCTCCCCACACCACCTAACAAAGTCATCCACCAGTCCTCTGTACTCCTCTTCCCGTCCCCTTTCCACACAGCCCACTATAGCCGTGTCATCAGAATATTTTTGCAGATGACAGGCCTCAGAACAGTACTTAAAATCTGCAGTGTAGGTGGTGAAGATGTAGGGAGAAAGCACAGTACCCTGGGGGGCCCCGATGACACTAATCAGACGGTCAGACACACAGCTCTGCAACCTCCCAAACTGAGTTCTGCCCGTAAGATAGTTGGTGATCCACATGATGAGGGAAGTGTCCACATGCAACTATCAGTGTAACATCAATGTACAATAACTCAATTATTAGTGTGCAATACTTTTGTGTACTATAGTCACTCAACTCAACAATCTCCATCTCATATTTATTCATTTATGTATGTATGTATGTATGTATGTATGTATGTATGTATATTTTATTTTTTACAGCAGCTATTTTCTATTTTCTTAGTTTAGTCTCTTAGTTATTCTACTGTTGGAATAATGCTTATTTAATCTTGTTCTGGCCATATTGGTCTCTTACTTATATTTACTTCCACTTACTGTACTGTACCCCTGCTGTTGCTAAATGCAATTTCCCCACTGAGGGACTAATCAAGGATTCTCTTATCTTATCCATGCTTTCCAACTTTTCCTTCAACAGTCTTGGCTGGATGGTATTCAAGGCGGACGAAAAGTCGAAGAACGTAATCCGAACAGTGGTGTTAGGTCTGTCCAGGGAGGAGTAGGCCCTCTGCAGTAGATATATAATTGCATCATCGACCCCCACATGGGGCTGGTACGCAAACTGCAGTGGGTCTTGAGCTGCACACACACCAGCGTCCTCAGGTGTGCCAAGACCAACCTCTCCATGACCTTCATTATGTGGGAGGTCAGAGCTATGGGCCTGTAGTCCTTCAGTTCCGCAGGGCATCCTTTCTTTGGAACTGGGACCAGGCATGATGTTTTCTATTGCTCCGGGACTTTCTGGTAGTACAAGCTCATATTGAATAGGTATTGCAGGACTCCACACAATTGGCTCCCACATGCCTTCGGTACCCCAGAGTAAAGTGTTTAGGTACCGGTGTTGATTCTGGCAGAATCAACTCTCCACTGGTGAGAAAATATATGGTGTTGGTGTAAAATCTACGAGTTGAGGACATTTAACATCGATGAGTGACACTTTGAACATCCGGGCACTTGACCTGCAGCTCGTTAAGGAATTTGACAACGGCCATTTTCTTCACTCGCATGGAGCGTGAGAAGGAGGGACTGGTGAGTAAAATAAATGAGTAGTCCTGTCACATACTTATTAAAATGTGTTTATACTTGCAATGCGTTGTTTCTGAATCCGAATACTTGCAATGCGTTGTTTCTTAATTAGGAGAAAGAATACACTTTACAGGCATTTCTAACAAGGTTTAGTTTCGTGTCCGTTTTTGCTAACCTTAAGTAGACATGCAGACCGTTAGCATTCATTTAATTTCTTTTTCAGACAAGCGTTAGACTAAATCCGTTACTAAAATGTAGTTTTTGAGTAGTTTGGGTTAAGTAGACAGTAATTTTAACTGATTTTAACCGGTGTTTCATCTGTCACGGTCATGTCATGTCATGTCAAAAAATCTAGTGCGCTCTCATAAAGCGTGCGTGTAAATAGCGTTGTTAAGCGCTTCACTGTTAATTAAACTGTATGTTGGAGAATAAGCCTTCTTTTTTTTTTTTTTTTGTGCTTGTTGCTGTTACTGATCATTGGCTAATTTTCTGATGCATGTGTTTTTCAATGCGTTTGTTTAACAGGCTACAAACATACAAAAGTGTGAGGAGCAGTATTATAAGTTCCAGATCCGTGAGGCAGAAACAGAACGTCTGGCCACCAGCTTTGGTTGAAAAGGTATATTTTGGTCCACCACAGTGAGTATAGTGAAAGGTATGTTTGTTATGTAGACTATTGAAAGACAGGCATCTAATCTGTTGTTCCTCTCTTTCTCTACAGGCTCATGTTGTAGATGGCAAAATGATTATTAAAGTGCAGTATCAAAACCGCAAGAAATTCATCAAATTACAAGATGCTGATTTTGAAGAATTCATATCTGAAGGTAAATGTTGCTATTGTTATATGAATGACTGGTATTACAGACTGAGTGAAAGTCATTACATCTAATGATTTAAACAATTTGACATGTGATGTTGTCTTTAACCTTATCACTTAGTGAGAGAGAAGTTCTCCATCTGTGCGGACAAGATTACTGTTGAAGATGATTCCAGCACTGAGGTGGATGAAGCAGTGTTTGCAGAATTGTGCACAATGCAAGGGATTTGCTTTGTCATCAAGGACTGTTGTGACAACGGTAAATTTTAATGTATTAACTTATTTTAACTTAATTAATGAATTTTTTACATTGTATTAACTACGGGGGTTGCAGAAGATGCAGAAGATGAGTGTTATTATTATTATATTGTATGCTCTTAGATCCAGGCACAGCTCAGTCATCAGCTCCATCCACACCACTGTCCTCAACCAGCGGGAGTTTCTTCACTGTGTCCATTAGTAGCAGCGACAGTGAAACGTCAAGACCATCTAAGCGATTGAGAGCGGATGATGAGGCTTTTCAGAGTTCTTCAGCCAGAGACGTGAGTTTATTCTCTGGTGTTTGCTTTAAATCATATCTAATTTCCTTTCTGATTCAATATATGTCCTTTTTTGTTGTTTTAAACTGCCATTCAACAACTTAACAGTAAGGATACAAACAATGTCAGAAGCTTGTGTTCACAAAAAGCTGTCTATTTCCTTTGCAATTATTTGGCTTGATCATCTTGATGATCAAGTTGAAATCTGAAAGTAGTTAGCTGTTCTAGGTTTAAATCAAAACTGCTAAATATACCTCTGAGACTAGGCCAGATTGTTTGGCATTGTTAGTGTACATTGTACCATTTCACTCCGTTATTTAGTTTTGTTACAATCTGTTTAGCTGATAAAGCAGATCCTGCAGACAAAACCAGGAGGGACAACAGTGCTTGAAGAATATGAAGAAACTGGGATGTTGTGTGACAGTAGAAGAAGGCAGATGGTTAACATTCTTGCAGCACACATGGTTGAGACAGAAGGGTAAGTTAGGTTTAGGCATTTCACAGCTATTTAACCTACTGTTGTTTTGTTTTCCTTTTACGTCAATTCGCATACTCCAAGATTATTAAATTGTGATCGGAGAAAAAGCAAGAATGACAGTGATAAGCTCAACTCTGCACTAGATGACTCATGTTACTGAAGTAATGTGGTTACCGTTCAGCCTGTAAAGCACTTGTACATGTAAGCTAGGAACAATTTCCCTTTCTCTGCAGGAGGGTCCCTCAGCGATTCACTAAAAGAGAAGTATGCATTGGGAATTGTCACCTTATTCCCTGCATTAAAGGATCCTCTATCTAGGAAAGGCTATGTAAGTTGTGCATGTTTCTTAATTACATACTGTAGTTAAAAATAATAATGGTGTGTGTGAATGCGTTTGACATTGTGTCGTGCCCCTAGTGCTTATTAATACACAAATAAAATTATGGACTCACTATTGCTTTTTGTCTCTGTCCTTTTATAGGAACATTTTATGACAGTGAAAGTGGCTCTGGATTTCTGGCATGGCGGCTCAAGACAATTCAGAGAAAGACAAAACTTTTGTCCAAGGAACCTATTATGCAGACAGCAAGAGGAGGTGGTCCAAGACAGGAGAGAGAGGTGCCTCAGATTGGTGGTCAGTTAGACGACAAGCGTTGTAAAGAGGCCATATCTTTGATGAACCACACAAGTGATGGAAAAATCATCCTGCAAAAATGAGGGAAACCTTTGAGTATAGACAGCGCCTCATCCACAATCCTGATGAATCACACACCATACTCTCTGTGTTTCCGAGGTTCCTGGACACAAAGGGACTGGTAATTATTGTCATTTTCATTATCATTTTTAATTCATAGCTTTAAGCTTAGCTTAGAAATGTAAACTTAACCAGAAATGTTCTTTCATTTCTCTGTTGCTGCAGATACATCAAGATTTCAGTCTCCTCTTTGGACCAGAAACATCTGCCAAACTTCTTGAGAAATGGCATACTTTCTATAAAAGCAAGGTGATCAGAGAAGCAGAGAGCCTGACTACAACACCAGTGCTCCAGAGTTTGCTGACGTCTGCCAGAAATCAGGACAATGATGACCGCCCAGGTATTCTATTAAAGGCTAAATGAAATGATGTCAATTAATTGTGTCTTACAATACGTAGTACTTAAAGGATAGTTCAGATTATTTGACGTAAGGTTGTATGAGGTATTTAGTGATACAGTACATAGAGGTTGATGCAGCCCCAACTTTGTGAAGCAGAGTACCAGCGCAGAATATTTATTTAATTTATAAGAAACTTGTGATCAAAAAAACCTCTCTTTCTTACAGAGTGGGACAGTGATATAGCATCTTTCCTGCTGCTCCTGCATATCCTACCACCTCAGCCTACTAAAAGGAAAACACCAAAGATCAGTGCAGCTCAGGCTATGGACCATCTAGTTGTGTTTCACAAGGTATGTATTAGGCCACAGTATGCAATTGAATTGGGAAATGTAGCACAGACAAAAGACAATATTACAAAGCAACTTGTTACTTAATTATTTCCTCCTCCAGTCATGTAGGAGCCTAGGCGAACACATGGAGAACCAGGAGGACATCACCAGCCCTATATTCTTGCATGTGGAACCTGCAAGCAGGACATCAGCACTTATTACGTCGTGATAGACAAGAAGCTTATCCCCTGCCAGGGAACCACGTCATTGGCAGCTGTTGATGAACTCTTCAAGGTGCGCCGTTTTCAGTGTAAGTTATGATGCTGCTCTCAACAACATGTACACATTCCTACAGACAACAGTCTATGGTTTGGATGTTGACACGACTAAAGAAAGTCCAAAGGTGAAGGAATTGAGAGCCAAGTTCATGAACACAAGCTAAGAGCCAAGTTCTTATACAGTGTATATGTGTACATCATTGCATGATACACATAGCGCAATTATGCAGCACATTTTTGTTAGCCTCTCTTTGTTTTTTGGGGGGAAAAAGTCTTAGTATTTGTGTTGGGATATCAAAGAAAGAAGAGTGACATACCTGAATAGAGGCAAAGAGTTCTTGAACTATGTATAGGTGTTACATTTGCAGATCCTTGCATGATGCACCTAGTGCATTAATTCGGCACCTGAAGTTTTGTCATGGGTTATATCCAGGTAAAAAATTTGTTGTTCTCTGTGCTCAAGAAGGATGTTCATTGCAGTTTCAAAGTTTTGCAGGTTTTAGAAAGCATTTAAATATTTGTCATAAATACGGTTAACATGGGAACAAGCGATGGTGTAAATATCCAAGCACATCAGTCAGACTTCAGTGAACAGAGCTCACAACAAGATGCCTCTGACATGGAATTAGATGTGACAACTCAACCTTCAACATCTCATATGTCAAAAGATCAGGCAAAAGATATGTGCGCTTCAATCATAGCAAAGTTACAGGGCAGTGGTGTTGCCAACAATATTGTGTTATCTGTTGTTGAAAGCATGAAGGAGTATGTTAGTGAAGTTCATGCAAATCTTAAAGAGCAAGTGTTAGATGCAGTGCCTACTGATAATCCCAGTAGAAGTGCAGTGGAAGACATCTTCAGGAATACTTTCAATCCATTCAGTGACTTAAACACAAACTCTAAATGGAGTAAATATTTTTGTGAGAAATGGGGTGTTGTCGAACCACTAGAAATGCACTTAGGAGTGAGATATGATTCAAAGAGAAACAAAGTATCAGGAGTGTATGAGCAGGTACCAGTAAATGACACTTTTATTTATGTACCCCTGTTAAAAACATTAGAGTTCATTTTCAAGAATCAAGATGTGTGTTGTCATATTAACAAATCTGTTGATTTTGGTAGCTTATACAAAGATTTCTGTGATGGAAAATATTTCAGAAATCACCCATTATATTCAAAATTGAAAAAATGCATTGCAAATCCAAATCTACTATGATGATTTTGAAACATCAAATCCACTAGGGTCAAAACAAGGCATTCATAAGCTTGGATGTTTATATTTTACACTCAGCAATTTACCACCACATATGAATTCCTCACTAATGAATATCCATCTCATTTCTTTGTTTCATTCCCAAGATGCAAAAAAGTATGGCATTGACAAAGTACTTTCTCCGTTTGTAGATGATGTGAAGTTACTAGAGCAAAATGGAATGAAAGTGTCATTTAGTGAACAACCTGTCTATGGCACCATAGCACAAGTAACAGGCGACAACTTAGGCCTGAGCTCAATTCTTGGATATGTGGAATCTTTCACTGCTAACTATTACTGCAGAGTGTGTCTTATTGATAGAGCAACTGCTCAAACAGTGTTTAGTGAAAATGATCCACGTGTGTTGTTGCGCACAAAACTAACCAATGAGAATCATTACAACTATCTTGCCGAGAATCCAAGAGAAAATTCTTGTTTTGGTATCAAACGCAATAGTATACTCAATTCCTTGACATATTACAATGTATCTGATAACTTTGTGTGTGATATAATGCATGATATCTTAGAAGGAGTAGCACAGTATGAGATTAAGTTATTGTTTGAATATTTGAAACAGAATTATATTTCTAATGAAAACATACTCCAACGTGTACATGCATTCAACTATGGCTTCATGGATAAAAAAATCGTCCAACACACATAAACATGTTTTGTACTGGCAATAGTATTGGCCTGAATGCCAGTCAAACATTATGCCTTATTAAGTAACCTGCCGTTAATACTTGGAGATGTTGTACCAGAAGGTGACACACACTGGCATTTGTTGTTGCTGTTGTTACATATCATTAACATTGTGTTTTCCCCCTGTATTACAGAGGGTATGACTATTTTTTAAAAACATCTTATTGCAGAGCATCATAAATTATTCACTGATTTGTATCCTCAAAATAATCTGATCCCAAAACACCACTTCATGATCCATTATCCTGAATGCATACGTCAAATTGGACCTTTAGTACATGTTTGGAGTATGAGGTATGAGGCTAAACACAAATTCTTTAAGTCTAGCTTAAAAAACTTCAAGAACATAACCAAGTCCCTTGCTAAAAAACACCAAATTGCAGTTGCTTATCATTGGGAATTGTTGTCCACTAAGGGTATTGAGTCTGGGCCTGTTAAACTGAAAAAACTGATGAAAAAATGATGTGTTTTTTTTAGTTTCAGAAATGGAGACTGTATTTGTAGAGCATTTTCATGCTTTTCGTGTTGTTGACAACACACAGAAAATGTTTCAGTTGTTAGACCTCATGATTTGAGATACTTTAAGCCCTTCGATGTCCAGAGGTCTTATGGTTCAGACTTATTTTTGTATATTGTGCCAGACAGCTGCATTGTATAGGGCAAACTACAGAGCTTGGGCACTATTGTACAAGGTTGTTTTAAGTGCCATTTTTCTTTAAAATCAATTTCAAACTCTTTAGTAAAAATAAAATATTTTTCATTGCAATACTTTAAGGAGTGATTATTGTTATCCTGTGTACCATATAACATGTGTCAATGGTAAAGTGAACACTACTACTTAAGTGTACATTTAACGCCATCAAGTGTTGATGATTACTGGTACAGTGTTGACCTGTTAAATCCAACAGTGTCTCTAATGGGTGTAAGTTTAACACTAACTTGGGGTTCTTGTCATACATTACAGTGTTAATATTTTACACTATAAGAGTTTGTTGGGTAACACTACCACAGTGTTAATAATTTTAATGAATCCACTGTTGTGTTAATATTTTACACTATAAGAGTTTGTCAGATAACACTACCACAGTGTTAATAATTTTAACGATTTCAAAAGTGTTAATTTAACACTTAACCAGTGGTTCCCATATAAACCCCGGAAAGTGTTAGTTTTAACTCTGAGGGTGTTAAATTTGCGATTTCAAATTTGCTGTGCAGAAGCCAATGTACTCAGAGATACAATCTGTTAGTCCATTTATACCCCCCCCCCCCCCCATAAGCATATAGAAACCCTCATTGGACCACAACAGGCTTGTATTCAGGTGTGAGTAGAACTAAGTTGTGGTCTGATCTACCTAATGGAGGAAGAGCAGTGGAGATGTATGCATTTTTAACATTTGCATAAAGCAAATCTAAAGTCTTGTTTTTTCTCTTGTGGGACATTTGATAAACTGATAAAACGTGGGGAGAGTTTTGGATAGAGTGACTGTAATCACAATGAATGCTCCAGGGTGTTTTGTGAGGAGGTCCACTGTGATGGAATGGATGACGTCACAGACAGCCTCGACTTTCCTGGAAGGGGGGATGTAAACAGAGATGGCAATGACATTTGTAAATTCCCTTGGGAGATAATATGGGTGCAGTCCGATGGCAATGAGCTCAATATTGGGGCTACACACGCTTTTTAACCTTCCTCTTATGTTAACGGTTCAGTTTTGATCCGTGTCTTAAATCAGCTGTAAAATACACTAAAAACAACTATCTATCATCCGATTTGTTTCTCATCTCTTGGTTACCTTGTTAGGCTTTCTTATCCATGAAAATATTGATTTTAATATTTTTGGTGTGGGCCTCTGGGCCTTTTTTTTGTCAGTATACCCGTCGATTTCAATTAAAAAACAATCTAAAATGAACCTCAAGAGAATCATATAAATAAATAAAAGGTTGTTATGTCACCTGACTATTACTGAGGGGATTTAGAACACATCTCTTGAATAAATTTGTTTTGTTTATTTTTTTCATTTTAATATTATTAACTATAGTAACATCTATGGTGTTACGGGTCAATTTCGACCCATATATAATTACTTCAAGAAAAAGGCAAAAAGTCTCTTTTTTTTCAAGCAAATCAAACCAACAGAATTCAATTACTTGTTCCAACACTAATAAAAAACAAAATCAGAGTAAAAGTCTGTGTGCAATTACATGCAGGTGTATGTGTGTGTGTTTAGATGCATGTGTGGCAAAAAGTGACACTTTTAGTGTGTTCTTTGCAGAGATATTTGTTGCAGTTGAAGCACAGTACATTTGTCTTTCTGTCCTTACTGCTTGGGCAGACCTGACACCTCTTTCTTTTAGAATCAGGTGGCCTGAGTGGGGTTGTGGTTGTGGCTGTTGTGGATTATGTTGAGGCAGGGCTGGCTGAGGAGGATGCTGGCACAAGAAAACCTTGTGATTCTAGGGGTCATTTGATGACATTTGCAGCAGCTGCCCTGCCATGTACATCAGGGGGTACTGAGCTCCAACAGATCTTATCATTTTTGGACTTGAATCTTTCAGCGGGAGCAGCTTCAGCACCAGTGACCGCCTCATCAGACTCATCAGATGTGTCTGTGTCTTCTGGATGATACTCCACATTGTCTTCCTCCTCAGAAACCTGCTCATCCGAATCACCATGCTGCTCTGTGTCTCTCCCTCATTTTCACTAAAAAATATTATCCAGAACTTGGCTCACTGAAAATCTTCTTCTCATTTTTGCATGCTACAAATGGAGATGTTTTAGTTCCTGTCTTCTTCTGCAGGTCCATGTCTGGACATGCCTGTCTTTGTTTTGTTTTGTGCAGGTATACTGGAAAACAAGGCAAAATGAGAATCCTCTAAAGCTCATATGATTGGAAGAGGAGCTGACTGTCAGTGTGTTGGTTGACAGTGAATTTATAATTTCAGTTTTGGCTCTAATTATTGCTTTATAATCTTATTTTTTATAACTGGGTGAAAACCGACCCTAACAAACTAAAGGTCATAATTTCAACTAGAGCATTTTATAATTTAGTGAAAACAATTTTTTTTTGTTTTTTTTGTTGAAATAGAGGTTCCTGCCAAAGTCATAAAGCCTTGATGCAATAAACAAATTTATATGGTTATTTTATGCATTTAAAACCTAAAAACAGGTTGGTGCCGACCACAATACAAGGCGAAGGTTAACGTGGATATGCCCCAGATTGCACCAGCACAGCAAGTCCCCTCCTCTGCTCTTGCCGCTCATAGCGGTGTCTCTGTCGGCCCAAATGGTGTGAAAGCCGGGTAGAGCCACGGCTGAATCCTGCATCTGATCCTGTAACCAAGTTTCACAGAAGCACATAATACTGCACTCCCTGTACTCTCTGCGTGTCCTGATAAGCACTTCCAGTTTATCCATTTTATTTGCCAGAGACATTATTTCCCATAATGATCACAGGGATGCAGGGTTTAAATCTCCTCTGCTTCAGACACCGTTTAACACCCGACCGACAGCCCCAAATCTCACACAAACACTATTAAAAAGGACTGTTGGGACTGTATTGGACAGGTGATGAGCAGTGCCTGGTTTTCTCCACACATACCACTTAGAATTAAGGCCAAAAAGTTCTATCTTGGTCTCATCAGACCAGAGAATCTTATTTCTCACCATCTTGGAGTCCTTCAGGTGTTTTTTTTAGCACACTCCATGCAGGCTTTCATGTGTCTTGCACTGAGGAGAGGTTTCCGTCGGGCCACTCTGCCATAAAGCCCCGACTGGTGGAGGGCTGCAGAGATGGTTGACTTTCTAGAACTTTCTCCACAATGATCTTTGGGTTCTTCAAACCTTCTTTATGATCAGAAGAAATGGATAGCACCTGAGTTAAATATATGAGGTCACAGCAAAGGGTCTGAATACTTATGGCCATGTGATATTTCAGTTTTCTTTTTAATAAATCTGCAAAAATTTCAACAATTTTGTGTTTCTCTGTCAATAATGGGCACTGTGTGAACATTAATGAGGAAAAAAAATGAACTTAAATGATTTTAGCAAATGGCTGCAATATAACAAAGAGTGACCCACTGTATCTTACACTGAATTTGATCTAATGGCAGTGTAGCCAATGAAATTCCAGTCACGGGGACGTGTCACATGTTGGGGTTGCGGAAGGAGGCTGGGCTACAAGACTGTGCATAAACAAATATACTGGATGTCAGCTAGTCGTGCGTATGTGCGAAAAAACAGTAGTGATTTTCTTATGGCTCGGCTCACTACTATAATAGTAGTAGTAGTATAATTTTAAGCTTTGTCACACAAAAAGGTTTTAAGCTTAATTTTAAAATTAGAGAGGGTGTCTGCTTCCCGAACCCAAACTGGCAGTTGGTTCCACAGGAGAGGGGCCTGATAGCTAAAGGCTCAGCCTCCCATTCTACTTTCTACATTCTACTACATAACAGCCGAAGGTGGTGGATGGGCAGTGAAAGTGTGTATTGCCTTTTTTTTCCAACATATTGATATTGACTTGTTAAAATCCTCTTCCCAGCTAATGAGTTAAACCAGTTTTTCAACAGGTTTGATTCCAGCTCCCCCTCCCCCAACTGTGACCCCACTTCTCCTCTGAGTGATCAGTGGACTTCTTCACACTTCCCAGGGCCCCTAACACCTCCGCCATCTTCCTCCCCCTCCCCTCCCCAAACAGACCCCAGCATCTCCCCCTCCCCCCAGATAGGACTAACTATCACATCCAGCCAGGTGAGGAGACAGTTGGAGAGGCTCAACCAGGGAAAGGCTGCTGGACCTGATGGCATCAGCCCACGGGTGCTGAGGAACTGCTCCAGCCAGCTGTGTGGAGTGCTGCAGCACCTGTTCAATCAGAATCTTCACCTGCAGAGGATTCCAGTGCTGTGGAAAACATCCTGCCTGGTCCCGGTGCCAAGAAGAACCACCCTGTGGCACCGAATGACTACAGGCCTATTGCATTGACCTCTCATGTTATGAAGGTCATGGGCGGCTGGTGCTGTCACACCTCAGACCCCTGGTGAGGCCATACCAAGACCCACTGCAGTTTGCATATCAGCCCAAGGTAGGAGTTGATGATGCAATAATATACCTGCTGCAGAGGGCTTACTCTTCCCTGGACAGACTGAACACCACAGTACGGGTCATGTTCTTCGACTTCTCTTCTGCATTCAATTAAATTAGAGAAGATGCAGGTGGAGGCTCCCCTTGTCTCATGGATTGAGGACTACCTGACAGGCTGACCACAGTTTGTGAGGCTGCAGAGCTGTGAGTCTGACCTCCTGATGAGCAACACCGGGGCTCCTCAAGGAACTGTGCTGTCTCCCTTTCTATTCACCACCTACACGGCTGACTTCGAGTACTCTTCTGAGTTATGTCACCTCCAGAAGTACTCGGATGACACAGCCATAGTCGGGTGTGTGGAGAGAGGACGGGAGGGTGAGTACAGGGGCCTTGTGGAGAGTTTTGTCAGGTGGTGTAGGGAGAATCACCTGCAGCTGAACGTGGCCAAGACAAAGGAGATGGTGGTGGACTTCAGTAGGAGTCAGTCCCCGCCCTCACCTGTCTGTATTAGTGGGAAAGAGGTAGAAATAGTAACTACTTATAAGTTCCTGGGTGTTCATCTGGACAACAAACTGGAGTGGTCCAGACTGGATAAACTCATCAAAAAGGCAGGGTCTGTTGTAGTGCCGCACGATTAATCTAATGGGAATCGCGATGTGACGCTGTGCGATTACGTAACCGCATAAAAGACTGCAATTTGCAATTAAATGTAAACCAATATGGAGTAATTGACACCACGTCCACACGCTGTGGGCAGCATGGTCATGTGACTACCCGGCTTTCAGCAAACAATAGTGACCGACATGGACGCTGGTGAGGACCACGAGGGACAAGCAGAGTTGGTGGCAAAAAAATGCTACTTCTGTTGTATGGCAATACTTTGGATTCAGGTGTGATGACCCTGAACAGCAAGGCGTGCTGTGTAAAACCTGCAAAGCTAAAAGTCGCAATGTCCCGAGGTAATATGACCAATCTCTATCAACATTTGAGACAATACAGAGAAAAATTTGATGAGTGCATGCAAATAAAAGCCCAACCAAAAACTAAAAACTGCCTGAAAGAACCACAACAGAAAATCAGATACATTTTGGAAATATCTTTATTTTCAAACTTTTATTTAATTTTTGATATCAAGTTATTTGGAACAGTCTGTAATCTTCAGGTTTTGTATTTTTTGTGTCTCATTGTTCTATGTGTTGTCCTATGTGATATTCAAGCAAGTGGACTCATGACACCATTCTAAATGAATATCGTAATCGCAATCGCAAATCGCAATATTGTCCACAATAATCGCAATCGCACATTTTCATCAAATCGTGCAGCACTAGTCTGTTGTTGGCTTCAAACTTGTCAACTTGGAGGAGGTGGCGAGGGACAGAATGCTGTCAAAGCTGAGGACAATCATGGACAGTCTGGGAAGCAGTTTCAGCAACAGACTCCTGTACCACGCTGCTCTTCCTTAGAGCAGCGTGGTACAACTGTACTGGTCAGCAACTGAACAGTTACCATACCAGACTGTGATACAGCTGGTCAAGATGCTCTCAATCACAGACCGGTAGAAGTTCACCAGAACGGCTGAGGACAGGTGGTTCTTCCTCAGTGTCCTCAGGAAGAAGAGGCGCTGGTGAGCCTTCTTGACCAGGCTGAGGCGTTGGTGGACCAGGACAAGTCCTCTGTAATGTGGATCCCCAGGAATTTGAGGCTGGAGACATGTTCAGCAGCCATCCCATTGATGTGAATGGGGCTGTGCGTTCCTCTTTTCACCCTCCTGAAGTCCATAATTAGCTCCTTTGTCTTGCTGGTGTTCAGGAGCAAGTTATTGTCGCCGCACCACGTGGCCAGGTGCTGTACCTCCTCTCTGTAGGCAGTCTCATCGTTGTTGCTGATGAGACCAATCACCGTGGTGTCATCTGCAAACTTGATAATGGTGTTGGATAAATTTACAGGCCTGCAGTAATGGGTGAAGAGGGAGTAGAGGAATGGGCTCACACACACAGCCCTGTGGTACGCCGGTGTTGAGTGTGGTGGTGTTGGAGCAGATGTGGCCTGACCTGACATGCTGAGGTCTGTCTGTCAGAAAGTCCATAATCCAGTTACAGAGGGAGGTGTCAAAGCCCAGCTCTCCAAGTTTAGGGGTCAACTTGGAGGGGATGACGGTGTTGAATGCCAACCTGAAGTCGACAAATAGCATTCAGGTGTAGCTGTTGTTGTTGTCCAGGTGTGTGAGTACAGAGTGCAGAGTTGTGCATACTGCATCTTCAGTGCTCCTACTGCAATAGACAAATTGGTGAGGGTCCAGTGTGGGCGGGAGGCAGTTTTGAGGTGAGCCAGGACGAGTCCCTCAAAGCACTTCCTAACTATGGGTGTGAGTGCTACAGGGCGGTAGTTGTTCAGGCTTGCTGGGGAGGAGTGTTTTGGCACTGGCACGATGGAGGTGGACTTGAAGCATGTTGGCACAGCTGCTTGGGTGAGAGACAGGTTGAAAATGTCCGTGAAGACCTCTGCTGTCACAACTGAACAGGGTTGAACCCAAAAGCACAACTCGAATGGGTAGGTCAAAAATAACGTCTTTATTTCACAAAGTAACAAATGATAATCACCCGATAGGGGAAAAAGGCAAGGAAACAAAGTATCAAAAAGAACACAAAATCACTCTTACGAGGAAACTCAAAATCACTCGGTAGAGGAAAAACAACAAACTCAAATCAAAGGCAAGGCAATAATAAGAATGATCAAAGTACAAAAGAACACAAACAACCTGACATGGAGATGAATAACACAAAATAAGCACTGGTTCATTTGACATAAGACAAGACAAACTGGCACGGAACAGGGGGGAGCGCAGACTATATATACACAACAGGTAAGGGGAAACAGGTGGAAACAATTAGGGCGGGGAAGACAATCACAAAGGCGGGAAACCAGACAAAGGCAGGAAGTAAAGTGGGACAAAAACACAAGGACAATGATTCCAAAATAAAACAGGAAACCACGAGACAACGTGAGACACGAGACAAAGGCATAACAACATAATTTCACAAGGTATGACATCTGCAAGCTGCTCCACGCATGCCCTGAGCACGCATCCAGGAATGCTGTCTGGGCCAGCAGCTTTGCGTGCGTTGATCTGGTTCAGTGCAGTGTAGACATCTGTGGAGGTGAACACGGGGGGCTGATGGTCTGCTGAGGGTGTTGTCATAGACAGATAGTTCCCAAAATTCCCAAAATGTTTCTTCTACAGCGAGCTGACAGGGTAACTGGGTAAACATCTAGTCAGCTGTACACATGGGAGAAGCTTCTGAATGAGCAACATAGCGAAGCAATACTGAAGCAATGAACAAACCATCAGCCAGGAAAGCAAGAACTCCTGGCCCTTTATTGTAATACATGAGTTTTGTGAGTCTCCTGTGTCATCATTGCGGAAGATGCTTTTGTGAAACAAAGGCCTTGTTAATCCACTACAAACTCAATGATAACCAAGCAAACTGTCTTGAAGACGGTAGTCTTGTGATTTATGACACAAAAACATGAAACTGTTGTCTGTTGCTTTATGGAATTCCATGTCATGAAAACATCTTGGCTGACACTATATATTCTTGTAAGTTATTTATGCTGCTTACAACTGTGAATTCCACAGTGAGCGGGTTGAATCATTTTGATTGTTGGTTTGATGGACAATTTGACTGTTTTCAGAGGTTCACACTTTCCTTCTGATGATTAATTTTGCTCTACCAGGGCTGGAAGAAAATACATCAGAGCATAACGGGATTATCATGCAGAGCAGAATAGATCAGAGATCAGACAATAAGATCAAAGGATATCTCAGTAATACTCTCTCAGCATGTTAACAGTCCTCTGTCAGGGAGCGATATGTCACTCTAGCTTTCTTGAGGAATATGAAATTATCTCCTTTAATTATAGTTCAACTGATGTTGTCAGAGGAAAGTGATGATAGTCTGTGTGTTTAGTCTGTCCTAGTTTCAGTAAGTGATGTATATTCTTCCATTTTATCTTTCCTGATCTGATCTCTGTGCCCACTGCTGTCTTTCTGCTCTCTGCTTCTTCTTGTCCTAAGGAAAGATGCACAGGGTTAGAGGTTTAGTACTGATATATGTCAAATACTCCTGTGAATTGGGCTGTGAAACCCTTTTGGTGAATCATATTTGTGTAGTCTCACAGAGAAAATTGGTACTTGTTAAGAGTTCAAAAAATAAATTAACAAGAAAATATCTCCTTTTCTTTCTTTTTTTTGTGTATTGTTTTTACCACAGCCCTGGATAAAAACACTACTGTACATAGCTTTTCTCTGTGTGTGTGTGTGTGTGTGTGTTCCATCCTGGTGGAGACTTAACCCTGACCACACACTGACCCATAGGGAGTTGTGTCTCTGTGGGGATAAAGATTGAGGTCTCCATGGGGAAAGACTGGTTTTGAGGGTCAAGGCTTGTTTTTTTTGGTTGGGGGGGTTAGATACAAAATCGGGTTTAGGTTAGGGTTAAGGGTGTTATAAATATTGACAAACAAATGAAAAAAACACAAATAAAAGAAATGCTACAACAAAGTTCCAGACAAACACAACTCAGTCAGTGTAGATGTTACTGTAATGCTTGTAGCTCAAGAGCAAAATTATCATTGACACAAATTATAATGTATCGTCTGTCAGGAACGTGGAAGTAGTGAAGAGGACACAGACGCAGAGTCAGAGTATATGGTATCAAGAACGGTTTAATCAGTCCAGGTTCGTTACACAGTGAAACAGTCCAAGAAAGCAGAGGTACCACAGGGAAAAGGCTAGCTCGAAATCCAGTAATCCAGGCAGGGGTCGTACACAAACTCACAGAACACACTCGAACAAGTAATGGCAAGGAACGCTGGAAAGCTTGGTAGAAACACACAAGACAATCTGGGCGCAGGGGAGACGGGGACTAAATACATCAGGGGAGGTGCGACAATTACAAACTGGCAAAACACATTAAGGGAGGAAGGGTAATCAGGAAGCGGGAGGAGCACACGGGAGAGGGAATTTGAGACACCTGAAGCGAGACGGAAAGACAGTGAACACCTGGAAACTAAGGCAAATAAAACAGGAAACACTAAATAAACCGAACAAAATAAGACCGCCCTGGCTCCCAGGGCGAAACCTGACATCGTCCATTCTTTTCATATATTATAAAAAATTACACACTATCTCTAATGAATAACATGTCACCACAGTTTGACTGATGATGGAATTTTTCTTTTCTTTGATGTCATAGCTGATTTGGGATGGTGGGTAATGTGAGTTTGAAAGTTTAAATTTATTACATAGCTTGGTAAATTATTAATATCTAATCCTGAGGGGGCAACGTTGCTTTGTTTCAGCTTTGGTGGTGGATCAGATCCCATCATCCTTCATGGAGATTACAGGACTGCAGGTAACGTATTTGGATGTTGTAATTGGTCAGGAATCCATGATAACCTATTTTATTTTCTATACCCCAGATTGGTTTATATCATTCCACTTATACAATACTAAATTTAATTCTCAGTGATACAATATGATATAGCTAAATTGAACGTAAAGACATAAAGGGGCAGGGTTAAATTACTGGCCTAGTTCTGTCCAAAATGACATAATACACCTCACCACAGATTATTTACACGATGTACATGTAGCACTTAGTTGTATCACCGATTCAACCCTTTAAGCTACTGGACCAGTTCTAGATTCAAAGGAGTGGGGTAACGACACAAAAATAATCAAAGAGAGGCAGGTTTAATGACAGACACACAAAACTGACAAGACAAATAAAAATGAAAACAGAATAGGAAAAAAGTACCTTGTTTGATAGTTAATTATTTAAATTTTTCTTCTTTAGTTTTTTTCTTAAGATCTTTTTCTAATTTTAGAGTAGTCTGTTTTATCTTGTCTAGGTTAAGGATTTCTTTTCCTGCTTTAAATAGTTTCCTTAACTCTTTCTTGCAATTCACAAGTAAGCACCCCAAATTCACAGTTTCCAAATCAGCTAAAATGCACAGCAACAAACACACACTCACAAAAGTGTTCATGAACACAGTATAAAAGTGTAACATTTCAGTTCAGTTCTATCCACTTCAGTTCAGAGTTATCCACTCAATTTAGTTCAACCCAAAGGGAAAAATATCCCCCCCAAAAACAAACAAATATAGATATATATATCCAACGCTCCAGCAGTGAGTTCACCAAGTTCATATGTAGCAATGGATTCCCTCGCTGGCACTGGAAAGGTTCTTTTTTTTTTTTTTTTTTTTTTTTTTTTTTTTTTTTTTTTTTTTTTTTTTTTTTTTTTTTTTTTTTTTTTTTTTTTTTTTTTTTTTTTTTTTTTTTTTTTTTTTTTTTTTTTTTTTTTTTTTTTTTTTTTTTTTTTTTTTTTTTTTTTTTTTTTTTTTTTTTTTTTTTTTTTTTTTTTTTTTTTTTTTTTTTTTTTTTTTTTTTTTTTTTTTTTTTTTTTTTTTTTTTTTTTTTTTTTCATGGAGAAAGGTCTGGTCTCGCTGGCGCCATCTTGTATCCCGCGTCATGTGACCGCCGTCTCCCCTCATGCATGAACAGAAAACTCTTCAGTAGTCTTGGCAGCACAAAACTAGCCATAAAATGATACAAGATGGCGGCGCAAAGTGCAGTGCAGTGGCTTCTCGAACTCCCAGGATTAAGCCTTACTTTTCCAACTTCAAGGCCGCTTTTAGCACTAGTTTAGCGCTAAATTCGTGTGTAAGGTACAGCTCTACCGAACTTAAGGTCATCAGAGATAGTTCGGTTATCACAATCCCAACGAAGCTGAAATCCATACTCGGAAGACAGGGGCTCCTGAGGACGACGGAGTGGCGCAGCAGAGTATGGGGAGCAGCCGGCAAGAGGAAGCGATGCTCCAGAAAACAAAAGAAAAGAAAGATAGTCCGGCTGAAGGCCAGTAGGCCTCCAATTCCAACTCTCTTTCTGGCCAACGTCCGCTCCCTGGACAACAAAGTGGGTCTGTTCGCCTTAGGCTGAGTGTTTCCACGGAGATGAGGAACTGTGCTGTTTTCTGCCTCACGGAAACCTGGCTAAACGACAACATGCCAGACTCAGCCTTCCAGATCGACGGATTACAGCTTTTCCGGGTGGACCGTGACCACCAGTCAGGGAAAACACGAGGAGGAGGACTCTGTGTGTAACTGTGGACTGGTAAAAAGTTACTGCTCTGAGGCGATAGAACTTATGACAGTGAAATGTCGGCCGCACTATCTGCCACGGGAGTTCACCGCGGTGTTCGTCACCATTGTTTACATCCCCCGGTGCTAATGCTAATGCTAACGAAGCATTACAGGAGCTACAAGACACCATTAGCTCGTTGCAGAGCAGGCACCCGGAGGCGTTTTACGTGGTTGCGGGAGACTTTAACCACGTAAAACTGACGGACACTTTGCCCAGTTTTTACCAGCATGTCACCATCCCCATATGTGGAGACAACATTCTGGACTGTGTGTACACTAACATTCAGGATGCATACAGAGCTCTCCCCACCCCCTCTTGGCCTCTCCGACCACATCTCCATCCTGCTTGCGCCAGCCACGCCCCCTGCTGAGACGGATCAGGCCAACAAAGAAGACTGTCACTGTGTGGCCCAGTGATGCAGCCTCTGTGCTTCAGGACTGCTTTCAATGCACAGACTGGCAGGCCTTCAGGGAGGCAGCCACATATGAGGGAGAGGTGGACCTAGAGGAATACACTTCCTCCGTCCTCAGCTTCATCTCCAAGTGTGCTGATGATGTCGCCACCACCAGGACAGTAACCTGCTTCCCAAACCAGAAACCCTGGCTGAATGCTGAAGTCAGAGCTCTGCTGAAAGCTAGGGATGCTGCGTTTAGGGCAGGTGAGGCATCAGCGCTGAGAGTGGTGAAGAAAGAACTGACAGCGGGCATCTCAAGGGCCAAAGCCACACCACCCCCCAGTGACACACCCCTCAGTGTGACCACAGCTGACGTGAGGAGAACCCTCAAAAGAATCAACCCCCGCAAAGCTGCAGGCCCCGACAACATCCCAGGGCGGGTTCTGAGGGACTGTGCTCATCAGCTGTCTGAGGTGCTGACGGACATTTTCAATACCTCACTGTCACTGGCATCTGTCCCCACCTGCTTAAAGACTGCCACAATTGTCCCCGTCCCCAAGTGCTCCACAGTGACAGGTCTCAATGACTACCGTCCCATAGCTCTGACCCCAGTAGTCATGAAGTGCTTTGAGAGGCTGGTCATGGACCACATCAAAAACTCCATCGATGTCACTGTGGACCCCCACCAGTACGCCTACAGGAAGAACCGCTCCACTGATGACGCCATCTCATCAGTGGTCCACACAACCCTCACCCACCTGGAGAGCAGGAACTCGTACGTCTGTCTGCTCTTCCTGGACTTCTCATCTGCCTTCAATACCATCATCCCACAGAACCTGGTACAGAAGCTCTCCTCCTCGGTCTGAGTCCCACACTGGGAACTGGGTCCTGGACTTTCTGACCAACAGAACTCAGACTGTCAGAATCCACAACACCATCTCCTCCTCCATCACACTTAGCACTGGCTCGCCGCAGGGCTGTGTGCTGAGCCCCCTCCTGTTCACCCTGCTGACATATGACTGCTCGGTGAGACACCCCAGCTGTCATATAGTGAAGTTCGCGGACGATACAGCAGTAGTAGTGGGACGCATCACCGACAACGATGAGTCAGAGTACAGAGAGGAGGTGGAACATCTGGAGCAGTGGTGCAGAAACAACAACCTCTGCATCAATGTGAAAAAGACCAAGGAGATGGTGGTGGATTTCAGAAGAGAAGAGAGAAGAGGCTCGGCTCGTTCCATCATCTCATGTGGTGACTTGTTCTCTGTGCTCTTTGCTATTAGCTATCACATTGCCTTAACTTGTTTTTCGCTAGTAGATTATTAATACCTGACTCCTCCTAACCACCGTCCTCTCCTCTCCTGCAGTCTCCTCCGGTTTCCCCATCCAGCATACAGACCCCCTTAAATTTTTTTCACTCTGTTATATTGCAGCCATTTGCTAAAATCATTTAAGTTCATTTTTTTCCTCATTAATGTACACACAGCACCCATTATTGACAGGGAAACACAAAATTGTTGAAACATTTGCAGATTTATTAAAAAAGAAAAACTGAAACATCACACGGCCATAAGTATTCAGACCCTTTGCTGGGACCCTCATATATTTAACTCAGGTGCTGTCCATTTCTTCTGATCATCCTTGAGATGGTTCTACACCTTCATTGGAGTCCAGCTGTGTTTGATTATACTGTTTGGACTCGATTAGGAAGGCCACACACCTGTCTATATAAGACCTTACAGCTCACAGTGCATGTCAGAGCAAATGAGAATCATGAGGTCAAAGGAACTGCCTGAAGAGCTCAGAGACAGAATTGTGGCAAGGCACAGATCTGGCCAAGGTTACAAAAAAATTCTGCTGCACTTAAGGTTCCTAAGAGCACAGTGGCCTCCATAATCCTTAAATGGAAGACGTTTGGGATGACCAGAACCCTTCCTAGAGCTGGCCGTCCGGCCAAACTGAACAATCGGGGGAGAAGAGCCTTGGTGAGAGAGGTAAAGAAGAACCCAAAGATCACTGTGGCTAAGCTCCAGAGATGCAGTCGGGAGATGGGAGAAAGTTCTAGAAAGTCCACCATCACTGCAGCCCTCCACCAGTCGGGCCTTTATGGCAGAGTGGCCTGGACGGAAGCCTCTCCTCAGTGCAAGACACATGAAAGCCCACATGGGTTTGCTAAAAACACCTGAAGGACTCCAAGATGGTGAGAAATAAGATTCTCTGGTCTGATGAGACCAAGATAGAACTTTTTGGCCTTAATTCTAAGTGGTATGAGTGGAGAAAACCAGGCACTGCTCATCACCTGTCCAATACAGTCCCAACAGTGAAGCAAGGTGGTGGCAGCATCATGCTGTGGGGGTGTTTTTCAGCTGCAGGGACAGGACGACTCTTCTCCAGAGTGCTCAGGACCTCAGACTGGGCCGAAGGTTCACCTTTCAACAAGACAATGATCCTAAGCACACAGCTAAAATAACGAAGGAGTGGCTTCAGGACAACTCCGTGACTGTTCTTGAATGGCCCAGCCAGAGCCCTGACTTAAACCCAATTGAGCATCTCTGGAGAGATCTGAAAATGGCTGTCCACCAACATTCACCATCCAATTAAATGATTTTAGCAAATGGCTGCAATATAACAGAGTGAAAAATTTCAGGAGGTCTGAATACTTTCCATACCCCTTTCCATACCCCACACACACACACATCTTAATGAACTATTTATTCATGTCATACTTTTGAGCAGGCTACATCCTCCCCACATTACCTAATGCATGTCCCTGTGCATTGTTTTGTAGTTTTACACAATTATAGCTCTGTCTAGTCTCCTGGAGTTAAATTCTATAAATGAGTCTGTAAATATTTCACGCAAACTCTGGAATAGGGACTGGACTATTCAATGGCCTTTCTGTCTCTGACAGATCTCCTCAGAGTTTCAGTCTCATCGGAGTCTTCTGCATTATCAGTCCTTTCCAGTGGGGACTTAAAGACAGTGTGTGGATCATCTCTGTGAAGGGATTCAGCTGCCTGTCCAGCAGGTAAGCTATCTTCTGCAGAATCAGGTAAAGTATTCTCACTGGAATAAGGTGGGTTTCTTCTGGTAGGATCAGATTGACTTTCTTCTGCAGGATTGGGGAAGTTGTTCTCACTATGATCAGGTGAATCTAAATCACTAGTCTCTACTGGAACATCCCCAGGGAAAGTTCCAGCTACTCTTAAAGATTTTGTTCAACCATAGTCAAGGTTTTGGAAGGTTCATCCATGCAAACCACAAAGCTGGTCTTCATCCCCAAGGCTAGATGGAACAGCTTTTGTGTGATGAACAAGTGACATGACTAAGATAGTGGCAGGTAATATTGTTGAAGAGTCATCACCAATTGTGAAATTGGACCAAATGTTTCTCACAAATTCAATTCAATTCAATTCAATTCAATTTTATTTATATAGCGCCTTCCACAATCAAAATTGTCTCAAAGCGCTTTACAGAGACCCAGAGCCTGACCCCAGAGCAAGCACTTAAGGCGACAGTGGCAAAGGAAAACTCCCTTTTAACAGGAAGAAACCTTGAGCAGAACCTGGCTCAGATGGGGACCCTCCTGCCGATGGCCGGGCTGGGTGAAAGGAGGAAAGGAGGAAGATAGGACAGCTAGGAATGGAGAGAGAGGGGAGAAAGACATGCAGCATAATACAGACAATGTGGGTCAGCATTTACATTACAGTTAGTGAACAGTTATTGGATAATGTGTGCTCAGCAGATTAGAATTATGAAACAGAGCACGGAGGCAAAAAGCTGTCATGACTGGTAATTATTTACATTACAGTTTGCAAAGAATATTAATCAAATATTTATCTGTAGCAGAACGGAACATTAAACATGTTAGAAATAGATCATTGTAAACAATAAACAGCAGCAGGTGGGTGGAGCCAGGACCATAGGACAAGCAGCTCCAGAGCCAGAGAGGTACCTGCAGAAAAGGTACAGAGAAAGAGAGAGACCAGAGAGAAACAAGCACAGGACTACGGGACAGAGAGGACACAGAGTTAATGACATGTAATAAAGGCTAATAAATTTGAGAGTGGGTCTGAGGAGAGAAAGAGAAAAGAAGAAGAAGTGCGCAGTAAATCATGGGATGTCCCCAGCAGCCTAGGCCTATAGCAGCATAACTGAGGGATGATTCAGTTGCCTGAGCCAGCCCTACTAAGGGCTATATCCTTAACTGTAAC
This sequence comes from Toxotes chatareus, assembly GCA_016801885.1. Taxonomy (NCBI): domain Eukaryota; kingdom Metazoa; phylum Chordata; class Actinopteri; family Toxotidae; genus Toxotes; species Toxotes chatareus. The sequence goes on from JAFBJY010000246.1 coordinate 33,798, forward strand.
AGTGTCTATAGAGATAATTGTGACTAACTATAAGTTTAATAAATAACTAGGACTGTAACTACAACTAATTATACATAGACTGTATAAAACATGGACGTAGCACCCGTGACGCCACCCATTGGTTTCGGGGAGTCGGTTTTGTGACCAAACCATGGGCATTTGAGCTGCACCATCTCGGATTTTAGTTGGAGTGTACTTTCCATATTTGGTGAAGAGGCGGTTACTCTACGGGTCCGCCGGCTGAGAACCCGGCCACTTAGCTCGAGCAACCAAGCTAGCCAAAGGCTAATCAGCTAATCAGCTAGGCTAACAAGCTAAGCAGCAGCTACACACACCTCAGACACCTCAGTCCCCAAGTCCGATCCGACAAGCTCGACCCCGTGTAACCGCGACACACAACAGAGATCATAATGTTGCTGCTGTGTTTTAAACATGACTGTTTCAGATAGAGGGGTTTTAGATGGAGCTGCAGGGTTAGGTGGAGTTGTGGGGGGACATTTATTTCTAGCCTATTATTTAACTGTGAAACAATCATTATTATTTCATATTAATAAAATATATTAAAACGTTAAAAACATTATTTTTATTGTCATTATTGTTAATGATAACAATAAAATAATGATAATAATATATTAAAATGTTTAATATTTAATATTTACTGGCTTTCACCGCTGCCTCCACCCACTATCCACTTACAGTTACAGCAGCACACAAACAACAGCAGGCGCTTACTGACGGAGCTGCTCTGTCCATGCAATATCTGACTTTTTATACAGAAAAATGAGACGAAATAAAATTGTAGCATTCCCACAATAAACGGACTCTGAGAGCACAGAACACACCGCAACAGTGTTCCTAACATTAGCTGCTCCAGTCCTCTATCTGTATCAGCAGCGACCATAAATCGGCAATTAAGTCATAAGCCAACGGCAAAATATGCTAATACATGCTAATTAGTGCAAACATCTGGGTAAAATAGTGAGAAATTTACTTACCGAAAAAACTGCAACACAGACTCCTTCAACAGTCAGTTAGTACAGTCTACACTACAGCAAGCCATACTGTCACAAAAACCTATCCGAACACTGGCAAACAAACACGGACACTGCAGCCCCTGTCAACCGCTGGAGGTAGCCGGAGGCCTCTGGATGTAGCCGCCTAGCCCAGGCGATGCTTTAGCAAAGAGCTAACTTCTAGTGCCTGTCTATGGGGCTGTCACTCAACGTAACCACTGTTTAGTTACTCCTCTGCCTTGGCCTTTAGTGATAATGGTATGTGTAATAAATGTAACATGAGGCTGAGGAAGTAGGGCTCACTACCATAGATAGCTTACCCACGTAGCTGGGCTAGCTATAGTCAGTCCCCTGTGCTTGGTGTGGACCAGCCCTAGAATAGAATCTAAGCTGTCCTGCTTTGAGCTCCTGTTGGCTGTTCCCGGCAGCTTCAGGGCAGCTGGGAAGCTTGGGTGGCTGGGTAACAGTCCGAAGGAAACATAACTGAAACAACTGCCGTGGTTCACCTGCAACGCTTCACATTTCAAACAGATTTCCCCCAATCAGTGACACACCTGCTGAAGAAAAAAACTTTTGGTTATTGGCAGCTCCATTTTTGTGAAATGTGAGTTAGAGACTCCAGCGACCATAGTTACATGCATTCCTGGGGTCCGACAAGTGACGTTAAAATAATATTTAAAACTGCTGGCTAAGGATAAACATAGATTTGGTACAATCGCCAATCAAAGGCCACTAAAGTTAATGTGGAATTGGTGTGTAACTATACCAAAACAATGTTGGACACCATAGTTTTCTCTGGACCACTACTGATTTGACCAGTGATGACATGTTTAGCTGCATGTTGTCATTCCGTTGCTAACTGCTTAGGTGGTGTCCAGCAAACAGCGTCACCTTCATAGACAACTGGCATCCATCTCCACTTTGAATGGGTACAGCTCTCATATATAGAAAATGGCATATTTTATTAGACAACCAAAGTCTGTAGTAAGCCAGAGTTGAGAGGAAGAGTTGCAGTCCTACCATGCTTCTCTGCAGTTTCTCCTAGAGCTGTCACCCTCCCATGATTCTTCCAACAATTTCCTTTATCTTAAAGAGAGGCCATGTGCTCCCCATCAACAAAAAAGTGTATAAACCAAAAAAGGCAGGAGAGTGTTATTCATAAAAACCTAAAAAAAAATAATAATACTATAAAAGTGTCTGAACCTAAAAACACCACAATTAGATGTGGGCTATTAAACATTAGATCTCTCTTGTCTAAATCTCTGTTAGTAAATAGATTTGAAAATGGATCATTAGATTGATCCTATTCTGTCTTACTGAAACCTGGCTGTAGGAGGAAGAGTATGTCAGTCTAAATGATCAACCCCTGCATAGTCACATAGAATTATCACATTCCTCGAGGCACAGGCAGAGGAGGAGAAACAACAATCTACCACTCAAGCTTATTAATTAATCCCAGACCCTAAGCCTAGTTATAGCTTTTGTTGAAAGCCTTATCACATCCAAATTCGGATGACAGAAAAACCAGTCCTAGCCTTGCTGTGGTGTATTGTCCACCTGCTGCTCAGAGTTTTTGTCTGAATTCACTGAATTTTTATCTGATTTAATGCTTAGTATAGACAAAGCAATTATAGTGTTTGACTTTAATATTCATGTAGATACCCCACAATGACAGCCTTAAGACTGCATTCTAGTATTAGACTCAATTGGCTTCTTGCAAAATGTTAACAAAACCAACTCACTGTTTTAATCACACTCTTGATCTTGTACTGATTTATGGCACTTAGAAGCTGAATATTTCACAGTATTCTCTCAAAACCTTCTTTTTAATAAATCATTCTTTAGTTACATTTTTGAATTTACAATAATGAACTGCATAGCATCTGAGGAAAAAATTAACTACTATGGAGATCTTTATTATAAAATTTGCCGTATACCCGATTTTTTTCCACAAGAGGACAATATCCTATACTTTACTCCAGCAGATATAGACTCTCTTGTTGATAGTACTGCTGCTTCATTACGTACGACCCTTGACTCTATTGCCCTCTGAAAAAAGAAGAGTCATAAATCACAGGAGCTAGCTACATGGTTGTATTTCACCAAATACATGCACTTTAAGGCAGATATCACAAAAGCTGGAAAGGAAGCCAGTTTATCCACTTGTGAGCGAAGAGAGGATAAAGAGGATAATGTGGGGGTGGTAGCAGTAGTAACCGGCTGGGTGTAAACATCCAAACTGATGAACAACCTATTACTGAACATGATACCACCTTAGAATTTGCCCAGATGATTGAACAACATGTACTCTAAGACCCAGTTCGTTCTCAGCAGGACGAAGTGAGTTCCAAACATACTCAAATATGCTTATCAAAATTGAAGTGACACCTTCTATAAACATTATAAAGCACATTTCACAAACACAAGTATAAATCATAAAACACAAGGTGAGAAGGGAAAGTGAGATTCTACAGTGCTGACAGCTTCTCAGGGCTGCCACTCAGGATCACAGAGTGGGGAGATTCCTAATATATACAAAGAAATGTTCACCCCATCACAAAACAGTGATACCACACACACTACAACGAGGTATAGAAAACCCAGGAACAGGGAGGCAAACATACACAGGAAGAAGTGAACGACCACCACAGATGAGCCATCCTAACTTAGCTCTCAGCAAATCTGAAAATGAGAAAAGATATAAATTATCTATTCTCAACCTAAGGAAATCATAATGAACTCTGCAAATAATATACAACGAAAAACAATAATAGACTTACAATTAATCAAAGCTTAATAACTAACTACTAGTTATAATTTTTTCGAAAAGCCTATCACAGTTAGAGAACAAAGAACAAAAACAAAACTAAATATCTGGTAATTGTACCCACAGAATTTCAAAATCAGAATTTACGATTAATAGTAGATAAGACAAACAATAAGTGAAATATCAGCCAGACCACAGTGCCTAGTTAAACGAATTCTAATAAACCAAATAACCTAGACTAAAAACAAGCTTGAAAACAAAAGTATCAAAACCAACTACTTTAAAACTCTATCTAACTAATTCATGGCATAGGAAAGGGAATTCAAACTCGAAGGCAACCTACCAACCATTCATTGATTAAAAGCTGCAAGGCTCTGGGATAACACTGCCATTCAAATCCCGTAGGTGAGGGAGATCGTCTCCACCTATGGCCACTCACAGAACTCGAGACCTCTGGCAGACCGACATACTAACCACTTGCACAGGTGAAGCCTCTGGCAGAAAAACCAGTAAGCAGAACAGCAGAAGCATGGAATCAGCAGGCAACTAAGCAGATGCAAAGCAAAGCAGAGTACAGAGCAGGCAAGGAAGGACAGAGAAAAGGTAAAGCAAAGCTAGAGCAAAGCAAACCAAAGCAGAACAACAAAGCCAGACAAACGCAGCAGTGTTCTTAGCCCAAGACCAGACAGTGACAACTACAGCTGGCAAATGAGTTCCTGTTTTAACAACAACAGAAGTCGTTAAAATAAGAACTTACAAATAGCATACCAGGTAGAGCATTAAAACACGCATCTCGACGATCAGACTCGATGTATCAATAATAACACGGAGGGAAGGGAAAGCGGCGATCTCTTCAGGCAGTGAGGCTACAGCCAACCTAGCAGCTGTGAGCCTTAACGAAAATTATCACCCACAAGTGGCCCATGCATCGATGAGGAACCAGATCCAGGCGTTGCCACAACGACGGAAGGGAAAAGCAGGCATCCAGGCAAGTAGCTCTCGGTGCCAGAGAGCAAGAGAAGTATCTAAATCCAGCTCTCTTTATAGAAGTGCTCTCATGCGATAAATCAGAGCCAACATGCAGGGTGAAGGTGAACAAGCTAGGCTAAATCGATCACTGAGGTGCAAGGCTAAACATTCTCCTACACCTAATTGGAATCGCCTATCCTGAGACGCTTAATACATTTGAAAAACCCTCTTAAGCCAAACTGTCCTGTATAGATAATGACGCTGGAAACACAGGTTCACTAGCTTTACCTTTAAAAGAAGCCGATCTCTGTGAACCATGGCTTTCTGCTTATCTCTCACTAGAAATGTTCTTAATAGGTTCTACTACAAAATATAATGCAGAGATAGAATCTTCTCATCCTCCTTCAACGTGATTAATGATTAGGTGTGTCCAAGAACAACTTTAAAATTCTGCCACTATGTGATTGTAGATGTTTTCTCCCAGACCTTGTGAGTTGAACTACAAATAGTTTCTAAATCTTACCTCTGCGAATCAGATTTGCATCATCCACAGACTTCTTTAAAGGAGTTTGTTTGCTTAGACTTTTAAAGATAAATCTCTCTTTGGTAAGCAGGATATGTTCCACAGCTTTTAAGAGTTGCAGTTATCAAACCTTGTAAAGCAGCTTGACTCTGTATTTTACATAATAGACTATCCAATGCTGCCTTAATTCTAAAATTAGATACCAATCTAAGTGTTGTTCAGTGTGTGTGACCATGTACATAGGAACAGTTTGTTTGAAGTTTTCAGTCTATATTTAGAGTCATCATGCACGATGAAACAGTCACTGAAGAGTAAACTCACTGACTTTCCAAGCTAGCCGGAAATGGCTTGTCTCTACTTGTACTACTGATCTTATCTGCACTTTTGAAACTAAGCAATCACTACGTATCCTATTGGAAAATGAACAATGTGCACTGGGATTAAAAGACATGACTGGCTGGTTAAAATTATCAGGAGAGTATAACAGTTGTCATGCATTATGTACATAATTAGTCATTTATCCAGGAAGTTAGTCATGGAGTTCACAGGGTCTAGTGACATATTAGATTCTGCATTGCAGAAAACAGAAACGCTTATGAGCCAAAACCCTTTTGCATCTAAAATGAAGTCACACTGCAATGTATTTTTTTAATTGTAATTGTTGGTTTATATTACCACATCTTTGTATAAAAACATATGTACTGCAGTGTCAGTAAACATGTAACTACGAGATAAATAATTTTAATTCGCATGTTACAATAACATTCAACTGAGCACTTGTTTCCTTGGTCAATCCGCCGCCCATGGTCGTACATCATTATTTCGAGACATGTTCTGTTTTTTTCTACATAGCTATCTGCATTAAGGTATTGGAGCCTATATCATTTAAGCTGAAGTTATCTTTAGCGTATAAACTTACACAGTAAACAAACGACTTTAGGGAGAACAAACCATCTTCTAAAACAACAGAAATAACTGAAGATACGGCTCATGTTTTATTTTTACTGAGCGTTTTCAAAAGCATAACCAACAACAAAAGGATTTATGCAGGAGACAAGATAGAAATAAAAGATTAAACGAGTTATAAACTTCTAAAACTCTGTTTAATGTCTAAGGTTAAATTCAATTTAATATTTATTCAACTTATGAAATTCAGTCTAAATATACTTTCTATCTGTCAAATCATAATGACAGCCCAATATTTCCTCAAGTTTCATGACCATTATATTTTCAGCAATTTAATTTAGTTCTGGTTTCCATCGTTGTCAGAATCACTTCATTTGTCAACTAATATGGAAAATCATGTAACCGATTATCGATAGTTCATGACTTGAATATTCTTGTGGTTGGTCTGATCTGTGTGGTCTGCGCCATTGCCGGAAGATCCCGAATAGTCACGAAAACGTTTGTGTTTCCTTTGGAGCAACTACCATCAAATGATCACATGTCGTCCGGACTTTGGTGTCATTAGGCTTACCTTGGCAAAATGAGTCTAATTAAGAGATGTTTTTAGAAAGTCTATGGTAATAATTTAAGAGGTCAACTGTTGATTGTTTATAAAGCTTGACAAATCATCGGAAGATAGGTGAGGTTTCCTCTGAAATGCTCAAATGACAACAAACTGTCAGTGAGTGAGACATGGGATCGAAATTACGTCTCGCATAATGTGCTGTGTGACTCAAACGGAATCAAGGTTAGGCTGTGTAATAGGTTGTGGGTCAGGAACATACCTAGAAGGAACCGTATAGGATCAGGAGTAATCCAGGTGTAGTACTGAACAACAACAGAAAGAGTGAACTGGTAAAGAAACTGTGACCAGGGAATTAGTACAAAACAAGGCACACCATAGTGTGTATATACTTTTGTAGCAGATGAGCGGAATGGTATTCAAATGCAGAAGCTGCGATTCATGGAACTTCAGTGCAAGTGAAAAAGCCCGAGGTACCAATTCACGAGCATTAACGCTGTATACATACATGTAGACAACATGTCCCGAATACCCCTCTCCAGTGAATACATTCATCCATTCCGTGTTTCCCCTTCATGTGAAAGATTAGCACTATGATAACGTATAGTTCAATGATCAGACTGAGTATTCTACTTCGAGCAACTGAGTTGGGACGCAGTATGGGTGTGAGATACTAGAGGAAGTGAGTACATCCTAGCGATTCCAAGATATCCACATGTATATTCATACACAGGAATCGCTAACAGGAACTGTGAATGGAGTGTCAAGGTTGAGACATGAGTGCGTGAAAAAACAAAGGTTAACAAGAACTAGGAATCTCAGAAAAACCAATGAACGAAGTAATACCTAGGTAAACAGGCTCAAAAATGCCCTCAAGCCAGGCGAACACATGGTTTAGACGTTTCACATTTAGCTACACATCATAATCAGAAATACAACATCTAATGAATCAAATTCAGCGTCTTGATCAAGTCATATCAGATAACATAAGTCATTTTTGTCAGTAGTTTGTCATTGGTGCATTACAATTCAACTTTGAGTTCACATGAACAAACTAGGTACTCTAGTGTATAACTACTGAAGGTAACGTTCATTCTCCTTTCATTCACTCTTTATTCACAATACCCCAATCTACAGTCAATTCAGCAACTATCATCCCCGATGTAGAGTTTCGCTGACCGACTCAGTTAATCAACTGTTGCATCTCACCATTGTTATCCGCCATGAACTTCCAGCCAGGAATTCAAAACCATGAATTAAACTGCTACCATGTAGGTCATTGGTCACCCACTGCATTACGAATGCAGATAAGCAGCTTATAAGGGTTCTACTAGCAGAATCAGTAAAGATGGAGGTAGCATCTGAATCTAGGTCAGTGCAACGCAATCCGAATCAACTTACATGGAAGCAAGAGAATGGAAGGTGAAGATCAGAGTTGAAAAGACTCAAGCTTAAACGGTACCGTTTCCAACTTCCAATGACCTTGCCACTTAACAATAGGTAATTCCCTTAGTCTCTTCCGAGTTGTCCATGCTTATTTCACCATTTCTCCGTAATCCTGCTCAGCTCCTATGTTGCCTTCTCGTATATGCTTGTTGATGTTTCAAGATCAGAATTTTTCCACTTGAATATTGTTTAACCCGCAACTTAACTCTAAACTTAATTCCCGTAACTTCACATAAATGGCTACATTACAACAGTATTTTCATGTAAATTATCGCAGACCAGTAATAAGAGCGACTCAGCTCAGTGCATTACCAGCTTCGTGCAGATATAACCAGGGCCGAATTTTCTCTGGGGTTCAAACTATGGAAACTTTGATGCCCTCCATAAATGGAAATCATTACTACTGCCACGAGCATTGGATTGATATCACCCAGTCAGTCTGCTGCAATGGCTATGCGCCAGAACTGCTACATAGCCTAGCAAAGGCCTAGCATGTGGCATAGAGCCTAAGATTGGGACTGCTTTCAAGTGCGCATAGCCTAAGGACAGCGCAAGAGAACAAGTACGCTTTGGATGACGAAATTCTGAACTGGCCTGTAATCTAAATACGCGATGCAAGCTGACGATCTTCCCCCAAGACCATGCCATGCTGAATCCTCAAGCTCATGTGGCAGCTTTACTGAGCACCATGCTGAGCCTAATCCAGCTATAGGCAGCGCCACCCTGACATTACTGCCAACATAGCTCAAACAGCTGTATGAAGGAGTGCACGGACTGTGGATTGCTCTCAGCTGCATGAGTCCAATTCGAGTCTGCCTCAATGATAGCCCGCTATCCCAACAGATCCCAACTGTAAGGAAGTGGACGTAGCTGACACTGGGCGTTCATGCAAGGGGCAGCGCTCATCAAAAGCTGGACTAGCAGTCGCTCAGAACCCCGCTATTAGCCACATCACCTAATACCAAGATGGCTCAGCGTACTGCTGAATTCCGAGCTCAGCCTCCTTCAACTTACATCATCCACGCTGAAGGCTGACACTTACAGTCCATGAATGACTTACCTAAGATGCATGTCCGTCGAAATGTTACTTGATGACGATACTTATGACCCCTGACGTAATTCGCCATAACATAGCTTAGTGATTTCATAACTGCATGGGTTACATGATGGTCGTCACTATGACATCGGCGTCGCACATGTGCATTCACATTACTCAGACTGAGAGCAGGAGTGTTCGTATCTATCATAGCTGTTCTGCCCTTATATCTTCAATCAAGCCTTACTGTTTGGTCTTTGTTCAGTACTCTCCTCTGGAATTCGTCCTTCAGTTGCTACAAACATTGACCATGCATCCGCTAACATTCAGCCATGCCATCTAAGTCATCCCTTCGTTCTTATGGTGAGCTTCCACTGAATAGTGTTGCCAATCCCTTAGCAGTTGTATTGACGATCACAGTCCAGCCAAATACATGTTACACATGCTAGACATCAATTTAATTTACAGGCTCAACAATTTTCTCAATACAAGAGGAGTGTATAGAAGAAGGTATCACGGCAAGACCCTTGCGTCAAGTACCTGCGAATGAAGCCCTTCTTGTACATCATGACTAGATGTGCTGTAATGGAAGGATTGCTATCATACCACACTAAGTGCTGTCTTACCAAATGCTCACAATTCAAATGACAGTAATCAAGCTTTGCTATAAATACATGGCCCCAAATAAATCGTCTGCTAACAGCTGACAGTGTGAAGAATAAAGCGAGCTTTGGCACAGCCAAGGCAAAGCCAGAAACACCAAGAAGACCACAGAATCACGTAGGCCGACGTGAGAGGCTTAAAGACCATATGCTGCAGCAAACACTTTAGAGGGGTTGAGAGGAGAAAGACACAATAAAGCATGCGAGTTGACACAGAGACTAAAGATGGCAAACTGGCCTAGCAGTTCGACCTGCTAGGCCCAATTCTCAAATGTATATGTATATACAGTTCTACCTATAAGCCAACAATATATTGTATATGCATTTAATTTGATTAGAATGTTCACCCGACCATCAGAGGCTAGAATGCTGTCCACAAGAAAATGACTAGCAAGAACTCATGGAAGTGCCAGGAAGATCACGGCGATGAATTCAGGCCAAGCAATGAGTCCTGAGGCCAGTGCTAAATAATCCAATGAAGATGTTGTACAAGCCTCAAAACGGTAATAGCATAAGGGAAAGTTCTGAATGTCAGCCACATCTACGTGCACCAATGCAGCTGGGCTAGGACTTCTATCCAACAACCCACCCTGATTATAAGTTCTGTTTACAAATTCGCTGCCACTGGCATTGTTCTGCTGAAACTGTCCATCTACTCGAAGATGCTGGATAAAGACTCTTCTGCGACTGTCAGGATTCGTCAAGATAACTGCTCATTGCGCCATTGACTGAGAGTAACAATTGTAGGAAGCTGCTGTAGGGTGGACATCCGTAAATAAGTCTCTGGAATAAGGATCACTGGATTATTATGCAGGTGTAGTGTTTCAGAGGACAATAGGAACAGATGACTAAGGTTACATATCTGTACAATATTACATCCACTGAATTTACTGCAGATGTGAACTCGTTTTGATGTAAGTTGAATGGCAACGACTTGAAACCAATTACATTATACCGGGATTAATTAACCCTTCACATCTTACATGTCTGTTCAGTTTCTGAATGAATACTAAATTTGCTCCTTCCATTAGCACGACAATCCCATCCTCCACATCAATGCATTTTATGCATTCTGACTTGGACCATCAATGGAATCCTATGCTTTGAAGTTGCCAACTGTTATGTTATCGGTATGCTTGTATGAATTAAACGATCAAATACTTAACAAACTAAATTCAATAGCTGGTTTCAATGCACTTTGTCAAATCCTAAGGATTGTCTTATCTCTCATGCATAACAGTTCATCAATAAAAGGGGAATGACTCAATGGTTGATCAGTATGAGTGTATTATTAAACAGAGAATTGATTACTATCAATAGTGCTTTGAATAGGGAGATACAAATCTTTGGGAAAATTGTCTTCATAGTCAGTGTGGCAATTTCAATTAGCTATGAAGGTCATTCCATTTGGAAACAGTTCTACTCAGTTTAGTTGCAATAGTAAGGTTTTGAGTAAGTATTGAAGCAACGGTATGTCTTTAAAAGCTAACTTTTAGGCTTTAAACACAATGGACAATACTGAAGATGATGCAAGTAACTGCATTTGGATCAAGACAGGTGAAGGACCATGATCGTAAATGGCAGTTCATTTCATCTTGCTGAAGTTGAAGTTCAATGAAGTTTCTATCCTCATTGCTGAATGCTACTGAGATTAGTATAAGTATCTTCTATCAGTTTGATCCTGCTTAATTTTAGCTTGGTGCAAAGCACTTGGCTTCATGTGAGAATTCAGTGCCTGAAGTTTGAGCAAGACCAGGTTTCTTCTGGTGAAGTCATAGAAGTCCACTGATGTTGTAACAGCTTTTAGGTTGGCTCCTCATAAGGTAGAATACTTTTGGTTTCATATTAGTTACTTAATGGTATTATATTCCCCGATAAAATGCTTTAATTTAAATTTTTGGGATTGGGGACAACAAACGATTTTTATTGTTCGCGTAATCGCCCACTTTGGTTTTTGGACAACCATCAGCCTTGTTCTCTTTGTTTTTGAACAAAGTGCATGGGTTGAGCCTTGAAATTGGTTAGGTCAAGGGGTTCGAAACCTACAATTCGGCAGTCATAAACAAGTTCCTGGAAATCTTATTCAAACTTTAGGGCCCGTACTTGGGCAGATTGGTTTGAGATTCATTTAAAAACAATCTCAATCTTTTTCTTATTTTGCTCATAAAATTTTAGTTTCCCTATCTAAGGTATAATTGAAAAACGGACGGGCCCCCAAAAAATTTCCAACCCTTTTAATCTTATTCAAAAAATTTTTTTTTTTTACAAATAATTTTTTTTAAGGGAGTGATACTAGTCATGAGATTCTATTTATTAAAGAAACGATTGTTTTCTGATATTACTGTGTTTATGTATTCTTTGTATTCAAAATGAATGAAGGACATGTTATTTTTTAGATCAGAGTGCATCCTCATTTAGGGTGCTTCAAGCTCTAATTAATACAGAACAGTACCATATTTGCAAGACTGCAGAGGGTGCTTCAGATATGTAAAATCAGTGAAGAAAACATCATTGAAAATTACCCCTCAAGGTACATAATCGACAGGAACCATTGTGCAATCGAAGGTAGTTTTTTTTACCCAAAAATATTTAGTTTAACAAAAATTGATTAGTCAATTATTGATATGAAAATGGACAATGAATTGAAGTCATCGATGCTCTGTAGGTTAAAGTACAGATAACAATCTGTTATTGTGTTTCAGATTCAAGGATGGACTTACCAGCTTGCAGTTTTAACAGCCCTGCAGCAGCATCCTACTGTTTTGGCCCCTGTCCTCTGTAATTCAGGTAACAGTTTAACTGTTATGCCATTGAAAATCTGTTCAACCAGAGACTCAGCCCTATAGGAAGCAACAGGAGGGCTCAGGAGGACAAAACCAGGAGTTTCTGGGCAGACTACTTGCTCGATTGCGAGAAGGTTAGTTAGTTAAGTCCAACTTTATGATTAAAAGTCCTAGTGTTGTTGTGGATACAATTGTCAGTCAGTTCATTCTAATGTTTTGTACTTTTAGAAAATAACAGTACCGGCATCACCCTGGAAGAGATCTTCATGTTTTGCCACAGGGCTGCCCTGTGTGCCTCCTGGCATGGACCCTCAGCCCTGCCATTTTCTTCCCACTTCAAAACTACCCATAGGCAAATACATGTGCCAACACTCTTAAGCTGCCTCTGTTAGACAGCTACAACACTTTTAAGGAAAACATGAGCTTTGGAATAAAGAATTCACTGGCTTTGGATTTGCCCTAAGCAGCCATGACTTTTGAGTCTGTTGTGTTGTACAAAATGTGCAGCATTAGATTTGTTAAAAGTGGATGTCTTGTTTATAATTGCACCTTTGGGGAAAAACATCATTCATTCAGTTTTTATAAAGATTGTCACACATATTTTTTGTGTGTTTTGAGCCAAACTGAAGGCTCCACATGTAACATTGCATGTCATTAAGTAAAACACAAAAACTCTTATTTTATACTGTAACTTCAGTTTATTTTATATTGTACATTATGTTTACCATGCAGATTAGTTTGCCTTTCTATAACCAACTAAAGGTTGGCCATACCCTTCAGGGTGACGTAGAGTTCTACAGCAGAATCCTAATTCTGTAGGTGATGTCAGGCCACTTTGCCTTTGTAGTTCTTCAAAGGTTTGTTGTTCAGGAGTTGCTGGTGCTGGAATGAGGGGCTGCCAAGCTGGTTTAGTGTTTCCTCAGATGCCAGAAGTCCACAATTTGTTCCATTAAATCTATGAGAAAGAACAAGACCTTTTTTTACAGTGAATGGGCATCACATCAGCAAATCTTTTGTTTTAATACTGACATTTTCACTCAGAGCATCTTGACTTGAGTGAAGCATTACATTGATTTGCTTGAATTATATCTTTTGATGCATTTTTAGACCATAAAATAACATATGTGATGTGATGAAATGTACTGATGCAAGATTGTATTATCCAGGATTGTGTCTTGTCAGATGATAGTTGAATAAAAACATGAGTTTATCTTCCTGTGTTGACATGTATAATGTAATTTTGCCATACTCACCTGTGAGGTACATGATACATAGCCTCAGGTTTACCAGATGGGCATCGGGACTGGCCGTAACAGGACGGATAGTGTGAGTGTTCCATAACTGCTTGTATTCGCCCAGTTCTTTCTGCAGGACACCCAAGAAACAATGTTGTACTTAAACTTGTGTCTTTCAGAACTGCCATTGAAGAGATGCTTCTCCCTCAAGTCACTGAACAGATTCATCCAAAACTGCCCCTAGTTACAGAAGATACATTTTACTAAATTGTCATACTGTACCTTGGCCCTGAAAAAGTCTTAACATTTGTTAGTATGATATGTAAAGATAGACAAGGTGCACAGGTATAAAATGTTGATAAGCTTTAAGAAATGGTGTTTATAACACTAATAGTGCCAGGAAAAGAGAGTAGAACCCAGATCAGTATAACCACATACAGTAAACAAAAATTGTTAGATACTTAATCAGGGGAAGTGAAGAAGAGGGGAAGTGATAACAAGAGGAGAAGGGAAAGGAGAAGACAGAGGAAGAGGACCAGTAAAGAGGATATGGAGAAGAACAGAAAAAGACAAGGAGGGAAGGTGTAGGAGAAGAAGGGGACAGAAAGAAGAGCAGGCAAAGTGGGACTGTCAAAAACTGCAATCAATGAATGAATTGAGAATATAAAACAAAACCTTTGTTTCGAAAGTAGGACCACCAGCTTTCAATGCGTTGGTTAGTTACTGAAGTGCCATACATGTGACTTTTTGCTCCTGCAAATTCACTCAGCATGCTCTGATCTTAAAGAGCAGTGAAGTGCCACCATCAGTCCATTTTTCTGTGCCACAGTTCATGCGGAGGTGCATTAGGAAGCACTCCAAACTCGGCTACACACTGGATGTAATTTTGAGCAATAACACCAGGATCATTGTTGGATTTCCCACATTTGAGCCACATCATTTTTCTGGAGAAATATCTATATACAGCCACTTATTGTAAATCCTAAAAGGCTTCAGTTTGTCATAGCCATCAACATGCCACACTTCATTGGGTCCCATTGAGTGGTATGTTTCTTCGGACGAATCTCCGCCTAGTGTGCATTTCTATTGCAGATGGATCCAGTTCTCTCATTAGGTGCATCACTTCATCTCTCCTGACAGTAAAGGAGTACTTCTGTTTCAGAATCTGCCACATTGACCGGTAACTCTAACAGTTACGACCCTTCAGTTCCTCAGAAATGGCTGCTTTCACTGTAGCTGTTGGAGTGTAAAGTTAGTTCTTGTCAAGCCTAGGTCCTGCATTTTCTTTTCAAAGTCCGAAGACTCAATGAAATATTGTGCTTTGTTGCCAGTAAGTCCAGTATTATCCTATAACTGTGGCCCTCTGTAAAATATTTATAGATGAGTTGGTCTGTCACTGCAGCTTCAGGACCTGTAGTAGAAATGAGGACACTTTATTTTAGACTAGAAAAATATACTTTTTACTGAATAGTTCATAAAAAGTAAAAGAAATAGAATATATATATGAACAGAACTAGTTAATGATATCAAACCTATAATAACTGTAGGTAAAAATATACCTTCAGCTTGATGACTCCTTAAAAACTGCATATTTCTGCCACATGAGCCACAATATGACAAAACATGTTGAAGGTAGCATCCACAAACGGACAGTACATTCTGATCTGTAATAACACAAATTAGAGATCATTAGTGTTATAGCACATGAAAGACTAAGAAGACCTAGATGATGTGATTGAATGGCTGAGTCGATAGATAAGATGTTCTGGAGTCTGGAGATTTTTTTAATTAATGTATACTATGTACATTATAATCTAGATAAAGGATAAAGATTGTTGTGCATGTACATTTAATTTTCTCTGTTTGTACAACTTCAGACGCCTAAGGTAAGCCACATATATGAATGTTGTCCCACAGTAGCCTACTTTTCGCTACTCCCTCTCAATACTTTTGTTAACTAATCCTAACTTTGTTACTCACGTTAGCGCCATAATAAATCAGATGTCACAGTTCACAAATATTAAAACGGGTATTAGCATCGATCATTTGTAACAATCACATAACCACAGCAATAATTATAATCTTTTGAATTACGTTTCACTTACTTAGCAAAACAGAACTCCTCCCAGCTGCGTCCCAGCCGTAGTCTCGTAGTCCCGCCTGGCTTACTCCTGCTTTTGAGGCTAACTTCCGTTGTCATTCATATATTTCCGTTGTGGGGTTAATGTATTTGTGTTGTGGCTTTTTGTATTTGTGTTGTGGCTTAATGTATTTGTGTTAGGCGGCTTTTGTATTTGTGTTATGCTTTTGTATTTCATGGCCTCTCTCGCCAACCGTATTTATATGTTCTGCCAGCTCTTTCTCCATATGTTCATCAAAGAATTGATTGGCAAGTCCAGTTGTTTTATATCCTGGCCTTATTTCTTTTCCATCTATTTTTTTCTTTTCCATGTATCATTTTAATGCAATGTAATGTAATAACCTCATTTTGTGTTTTCCACGTAGTGGTCTCACTGTGTACAGTGTGCCTTACATATTGGGTCCAATACCAAAAAATATTAAAAGACAACCCTTTTCAATGTGGCATCAATTTCAAAACTATGTGGGTATAAAAAGTGGTATTGTCAGTAAGTCATTCCAAGTTCATCATTCAACAGCCAGGAACACACATCACTTGAAGCGGACGAGCAGCGCCACCTGGCCATAGCGCGGCTTCCGGTCGGTGGCAAGCAGTCAGATGTTGCTCGTGGAATTTGGTGTCTCAAAGTGTCATCAGCAGACTTGCATCAAGACACAGAACTACTGGCAGAGTTCGCATGACAGACCAGGAGTGGAGTGAGTGACAGACCGCAACGATGACCAGTACCTAAGGACCTATACACTCAGACATCGTTGTGCAACTGCCACACAGCCTGCAGGCCCGCCGTTACGAGATGTGAGTGGTACTAGGGTTTCCAGATGAAACCATTCAAGAACCACTTTGGCTTGAATGCCAGACGATTGTTGCAGGTGACCTTACCTAGCACCCAAGACACCGCCCGTGAATGTTTGCATTGTCCCCTGGACAATGTCAGCGCCAGTCAGCGCAAAACAAATTTTGTTATTGTAGATGGCTCAGTCACTGCACATTCTTACCTCAGAGATATCATAGAGCCCATCATCATCCCCCAATTCCGCCAGCACACACCCCAACTTTCTGTTCATGGGTGATAATGCTCACCACATCGTGCCAGAATTGTCACAGGTCAGCGTCTGGGACCAGCTGAAGCAGAGACTGGATGATTGTACCTCACCCTCACTTTTACCCAGCCCGACCATCAGCAGGAGGGTTCCCCATATGAGCAGGGCTCTGCTCAAGGTTTCTTCCTGTTAAAAGGGAGTTTTTCCTTGCCACTGTCACCTTAAGTGCTTGCTCTGGGGTCAAGCTCTGGGTCTCTGTAAAGCTCTTTGAGACAATTTTGATTGTGGAAGGAGCTATATAAATAAAATAAAATTGAATTGAATTGGTTCAACTACTACCCACTTTCCTGCATTTGGTGTTCTACAGCTAACTGATTCCTCCACAACTTTAGTCTGACCAGGGTCATTGGTCTCAGGGTCTGCTGAAAAGTCTGATCGACTCCAAGGCTCAAACTGGCTTTCTGTTTCTGTCAAAGTTCAAGAGTTTTCACGACAACTCTGTACCCATAGGGCAGTGACTGGAGGTTGTGAAGTCTGGCATTCAAGCTCTGGTCATAAAGGATATCCAAGGGGTTAGTGCCTATGAGAACCCGATGATGCACAATCAAGGCCAAAGTGTGGACCTCAATCTCAAGGCTGAGAGAATTCATTAGCAGCTTCCACTTCAAGCAGGTCATGAAGAGGCTCAATAGTTAAATTTGACAAGTTCTGCTCATAAAATGAGTTGGGAATTGTTGTTACTTGTGACTAGCAAGCAATTGCAGTCTGTGTCTGCGATGGTCACTAGTGCTGTGGTTTTAGCTCCAAAGGGCCTTTTGGTAAAGCTACCGACCATTGCTTCGAGTGTAAGCATGCTAGTGAGACATGCTGTTTCCATTTGGGACACTTTTTCTGTGCTTCAGCCGCCAGTAGTGACTGATGTTAGTTTAACTGGTCAGAGGGAGAAGGCCATTTTTCTTTCCCATGCCAACTGTTTTTCCTTTAACAGCTTTCTTTTGGAGGCTACAAAAAAGGGCTGGGTTCAGCCTCACAATGTGGCCCTTATGTGTCCATCTTCACCACACCTGAAACAGTACCAGGGCTTTGGTTTGTCACTGTGATTATGCATGTGGTGTTTGCAAGATTGGCAGCTGGAACCGATCGGGAACCATGGTCTGCGGGTTCAACTCTGAAGGAACATAGCTCCATTGCTCTGGGCCCAGCGTTGACTGTTGGATCGCGATGCAGTACGCGGTTGTTTACATATACATAAAACCTTCTGGTCTCATTATGTATGTAGCCCTAACACAACTCGGCTGTCAGTGTAGAACCACACTGCGTTCATTTTTCAGATCAATCTCTGATCACTAACTCTGCAAATCTCAACAGCCAACACAGCTGCACATAACTCCAACCTGGGAATTGTTAGCTCAGCCTGAGGAGTTAGCTTGGACTTGCCAAAGACAAAACCTACTTCACTGTCACCCTGCATTTGTGACCCTGAGGTAGGCCCCGCAGAGATTGCTTTTACTGAAGCATCAGGAAAAAAACACACAATTCTCTGTGCTGTGCGTTGGAGGTGGAGAAAGATGCATATGTGCGTGGGATGTTTAAGTCCTTCAGTGTTGACAGGGACTCATGCCATCTTTTTCCAATCTTCAAATTTGTCCTCAGGAAGACAAGTGTCCCAGTCCATATGTTGGGATGAGAGTTCTCTGAGGAGTAGTCTGCCTTCAATGGTCACAGGGCCAAAAACCCAGTGGATGGCTGTTTACTGTTGACAGAGCGCCGTGGGCGTGTGAATGGCTTTTTTGGCTCTCAGGGACATGAAAAGTGAAAGTGTCTGACATAATATTCCAACTGACCCCAGACTGCGCGTTGTACAGGTAAGTCATCTACTGTGAGGTTGAGATCATTGATGTCACTTGCTCTCTCCTCTGCTGGAAATGCTTTCATCACCTCTGTTCAGGTTTGAAGCTATTTTATGCAGGGTTAGCGTTTGATGCGACCAACATTTTTGTGTGCGACTTGAGACATCAATGGCCTCATCTTCAGTCGGCGAATGAGCATAAGGCCATCATCCACATAAAATCCTCTCAACAAAATGCTTGGCATCACTGCGTACTCCTCCTCTTGGTGTTCTGCTGCCCTCCTCAGGCCAAGATTGCAACTACGGGTGATGGACTGTTCCCAAACCATAGGAAGTCTCTGCAGTCTTCTTCTCACAATAAAAGCAGTAGAACATCTGGCGTATATATCTGCTGTTACTGCAACAGGTTCTCTTCTAAATCTGAGAAGCACTCGATGAGACTGTTATTGAGGTCTGGCCCAGAAAGCAACACATCATTCAATGAGACTCCATCATATGGTGCACAAGAATCAAAACACCACCCAGGAATCTGGTCTCGTTTTTGGGGTGATAAACCCCAAAAGTGGGAGGAGGTACCAACACTCTGTGCCTTCTGTCAGTGGTGGTGCAATCTCAGCATGTTTGTTGTCAAGCATTTTGCATAAACTCAGTAAAATGCACTTTCATTTCAGACTTCTTCTCCAGCGTTCGCGCAGTGACATCAGACGACTATAAGCATAGTCTCTGTTGTTAGGGAGACGTCTCCGTGGCTGGCCCGGAAAGGAAGAGGGGCCACCCAGCTGTTTGTGGCGTCTTGAAAGAACTCATGATCCATGATTTGAAGGAAAACCAGATCTTTCAATAGAGTAGAGCAAACTGGTTGTCATTTTTCTGCCCGTGCAGTAGACTTTCTCCCAGATTATCTTTGCTTGATACCAGTGATGCATTTGTGTGGGTGTGAGCAGGGAATGTTTGTCACATTGCATTTGTTACTGTACACCTCCTTTACTCAGTATTTGATTCTCACATGGAATAAGGTGTGATGGTCTTCCATTATCCAGGATGCAAGTCTTCATAGAACTCACTACATTTGTCTTATGAGCACCCCTATGCATACATAACCTATGATGACCCATCCAAGGTCTAGATTTCTGAGCATAAGGTGCATCATGAGGTCCATTGTACTGTTTACGAACCTTGTGAGCTCTGATAATGTCTCTTCCTAATAGCAGCAAGATGTCTGCAGCTGGATCAAGAGGGTGGGATTTTGTCTGCTATCTGTCTTAGATGCTGGTGATGGTATGCAGCCGCTGGTATTGGGATCCTCTGACCTGTTGTTGGGTGCTTCATTACACTCAGCGAGTGTAGGCAGTGGAATGCTTGCTGTTCCATCTATAGACTCTACTGTGAATCCATGAGCTTTTCTTCCAGCTGTTTCTGTCACCCTGCACAGGTTTTGAGCGTGTAGGTCACTGCCTCACCCTTGATGTTGAACATGTCAAAAAACTCTGACCTAGCCAATGACAAATTGCTCTGGTCATCTAAAATTACATACATTTTCTTCTGCAGCTCATAATGACCATTAGGATACACATTCACCAGACAGATTTTGAACAGGATTTCCCTTTGAAGTCATCACCACAAGTGACATCCAGCTGCTTCCCGTGTCATCTCTCTCCCCATGCGTTCTCTGATGAAGGGGAGAAGGAGGTGACAGTGTCTGTGGAGCAGGACCAGGATGAAAGAGCAGCAAGGTGTTTATCAGCCTCCGCACTCTGAGCACTTAATGGCAGTTTCACAGGACTTTGGCTTGATGTGTTGTAGAAGCACAGCACCGAAAGCATATATTGTTTTTCTTTCAAGAATTTCTTTCTGTCATCCAGAATAATTTTCCTGAACCCCTTACATTTTTTTCAGTAAGGTGTGGTTTGTTATGCACTGGGCACAGTCTGTCTGGATTTTCTGTTTTTATTGTCTTTTCTGTTAAAGGCCCTGTGCTTGGTGATGACAGATTTGTTTATGTAATAGAGACAGATTTCATTTGCATGAACTCTCTCTTTCTTATGAGGGGATGTAGAGAGTGGGCAGGTTGAAGCTGGGGTCGTTTCTCTCTTCAGCTTCCCTGCAGATGAACTCTTTTAAAGACATAGAAAGGCGGAAAGGCATACACCATATTCCCTCTTGTATTTGCATCCATGAGACAACCATTTGTCCTGGAGATATAGGGGTAACTTTTCAACAATGGGCTGTACGCCTCTTGCAGTATCAAGATAAGCTAGTCCCTGCAAGTATCCATCTGTCTGAGCAACTTCCAGCTCTGTCAGTAGGTCTGCCTAGCTCTTGAAGTTTTTTTACTGTCTCTATTATGGATCTTGAAGAAGTTCTCTATTTTACTAAACTGGAGCTCTCTCTATCACTTCTGGAGATCCATATGTTTTGTTCAATCTCTCCCATATTGCTTTAAGACCAAGTAATGGTTGTCTAACATTTACAGACCTAATTCTAAGTAACTTGTTCACTTGAATCCTTACCCAGCCATTTTATCAGCAGATCCATCTCCTCTGTTGCTGAGAGAGCAAGATTTTCTATTGTGATGATGAATGTTTCCCTCCAGGATTGATATTCATTCAGGCAGGTCATCAAACTTTTATCAATACTGAAGACACAAGCTGATTTTTAATAAAGAAATTTGGCAACATCAACAGTTGTGTCATAACTGGCTGAGGTAATGACATGTTGGGAGAGCGCCATGTTGACAGTCATAATTCCTTTGCTGCACTGCAAGTCTGTGTGAAGCTGCTGTGTGTTTCTTTTGTGGGTACACAGGTCTCCTGTTGACGACTTGTTGTGAGTTGGTCCTTTTCTGAGGACTGCAGTCTAGTTGAGAGGAGGATGAATGGGCAGTGAAGAATAATGACCATCTTGCTCTTCCTTATGTTCCTGAGTGAGTGGTTGCAATGTGAGCATTGGAGATGGGGAGTATTGGACATCTTTCTCCTCTTTAATACTTGTCCAAAAGTTATGTAAAAGCATGTTGTGTGACATAATCATCAGTTCTTTTCACTGCACTCTCTTGAAGAGGCAAGAAAACAAGTTCTTACTGCAAATGGAGCTGTCCACATCTGCTGCTGCTGCCTCTAGCACTGCAGCTTCTGCTTGTAGCTTCAGCCTCTAAGCCTTACATTCATGTAGTCAATTTTTGCTTCCAGCTTAGCTTTCTCGATTTTGAGCTCATTCTTTCTTTTTTTCTGTGAAGGCTAGTCTGGTTTAGCTGCCTCTCTGCTTTGTACGGGCTCTTGCTGCTTCTGCTGACTCTAGAGCTTGTTGATGAGCGTGAAGCGCGTGATTTTCTGGGCTGACTGTGTGAGACGATCGGAGGCCTGTGTCAAGGCCGTCTTGGCAGGCCATTTCTTTTGTCTTGATCTGGAGCGTCGGCTGCTTGACCCGTATTTTTTTTTTTTCCATGGCGTCTAACAGTGTGCAGCATGGTAGCATGCGTGTATCCTTAAGTTCCCGATGGTGTTCATCTTTTACTATGCTGTCCTCACTGAAGGTTGTTGCAGGCAACGTTCTTACAGCTATACAGCTAGCTTAACAAAATCTCTTCATCACTAACATCCTCCAAGGAACAGGCCGTTGTGTTGAATTTGGCAGGAATTTTTAATGATTTAAAATATGAAGTTTCTTTGTAAAACTACAAATGAGAGCACAAAAAATACAAATAGATTAATACTCAAATCCACAGAAATGGACACACAACCGTCATCAACACAATTACAATACACATCCAACTTACAGATGAAGCCACCTCAGAGAACCTCAGCGACTGGACACTGCAGACAACGCACACCAAACCGCTTCCTCCCGAGGACTGACAAGACAAAAACTTCCCGACCATGACACATCTCTACTGAACTGCATTCCAACAGCCACCACCAGGAAGGCACCAAAACACACAAAAGCACCAAAACCCATCAATTCCACTACAGTGATCATTGATCATTCTTGAGGTTGCTAAGGCTGCGCTGTTTTTGCTTAACATTTTCAGTTGAGGGCTTCGTAGAAACAACATGGCTAAGCGCTTTTCTTTGGCTTAGCTTTGTTATCTTTTGGGTGATTTGGGACTACAAACCAGCTATTTGCTCTTTTCAAATCTTGTATCTCAGATCTGGGTTTGTATGCGTTCCTGTACTGATGTATCACAACCAGTGTTACACTGCACTGAGGCACCTTTGAGAAAGTGATGATACTTTGTGCTTCAAAGCACCAAAGTGTTGTTTCATGGAGACTCTTTAAAGTTACGCTTGCCTTCTTCACTGTGTAGAAGCAAAAGGAGTTCTGCAAAGATAGATGGGCTCTGTTTCTTTTGCTCAATTATTAGATCAGATATCAGGGTGTTTAGGTCCCAACAGCACTCTGCAAACTGTTTCAAAAGCTGTTTTGTCCACATCAGCTACATTTAGCGTTCACCTCTCCTTTGTAGTGAGTGTTCAACATTACTTTGCAGGCATTGAAGATAACCTGAGGATTTCTCACCATAGTTTAACAGTGTCTTTCAGAAACTTGGCATGGAGTGTCATCTCCAGATCCTCAATGGTATCATATGAGTGAATCAAGAATGTTCAAGTACATCGTCAGAGGGAGGAATGAGTGGTCAAGTGCTTTACTATATCAACAGCAGGTGATACAAAAAGACTTTCAAGTATTTTTTTTTCAATGATTTAAGCAGATCTGATTGTTGCATGTCTTTCAGCAGGAAGTTTGCATTTGAACGTCATGTCTCATAATCTACTTCATTATTTGGACTAGAAATCGCCCAGAGAAGGTCGGAGCCTCAGTGCAGTTTGTGCTTGCACTGTGGCATCTTCATGTTTGACCACATACTCAACAAGTTTCTGGAGCTCAGGTGGACAAAGATTTTTAGTGCTCAGAATGGGCTGTTTTTCCTTAAAAGGGTTGCTGAGATGATGTGGGGTCAAGCTCAGGGGTTTGGACATATTGGAGAGGAGCACTGGACTGGGGACTCACCGGGTTCCAGCTTCAGAGACATTTTCTTGAACTCCATCCAATTCCATATCTGTATCACTTCCTAGGGTTGTCTGAATCCTCTTGGCCAACTGTCTTACTGATGTGGGACAGCTTCCTCCTCTCAGCACATCTGCAGTAAAAGTCTTTGTCACTCAACTTTATGATTTCCTTTAACTCTGAGAGATACAGTTCTGTTGCTGACTGACTGACTGCAGGTGTTTATGCTTGCTAAGGGCTGGTAAGTAACATTCATTACTTTTTCAAGAATTAAACGGACTGTACAGCTGTGCTAATGGCTAAACAGGTAATCACAATATGTGGGGGGGCAGGAAGTAAGTATAAAATTGGTGGATGAAAGGTTCATCCTACAGGGAGCAGGAAATATGTACATTTCTTGAGTATAAGCACAGAATTAGGCCAGATGATCATGCTAGAATCAAGATCACAGAGTTACTAAAACCACTAGAATTTATCCTCTGGGGACTACGACTCTCCACAGCTAATATCTTGGAAATCTGGCAATAATTTTGGAGATTCCTTTGCCATGGTGAAAGAAGGAAATTTTCAAATGAGAGTGGCACTTCAAGGAAATGCTAAGAATTACTCATCTGCAGACTGAATGAATACCAACATCAATTTTATTTAATAATAAAAAAATAAAACAATCAAAGCATCACCAAGAATGATTGAGATTCATCATTTTGATTGTATGGATAACTACAACACATTTCATGACAAACAGATGCTGTGACATGTGGCCCAAAGTTTTTGACAAACACTGAACCACCAACACAGCCTCTTACTTCAGACCCCAATTTTATATTTAGTCAGTTCCTGAGAGTTGCTTGATCCAAGTCATGTCAGTGAACATGGAAATTCAAAGGAGACACTACAGTATTCCTTGTTCAAGACTTGTCCCTTGTGGCATGGACACAAGAGACAAGACACAAGAGATCTTCACCCTTGAGTAGGGAGATCCATCCATCATTGTGAAGAAAGCCTGCTTGAAAAGTTGTTACAATGTCAACATAAACAAACATGTTTGTTTCTCCTGCTCTGTTTTTCCAAAAAGCTACTAAAGGGGTCTGAAATTTCAGCAAATCTAGTAACATATGCCCTCTGATGACATGATAGTCACTGTTAGTGCCAATTAATTTGGAAAGAGCATCAGCCAAGGGGAACCTTAACACCATCAACCCAGTCAAGTCTGTCATGGACGTCACTCACAGTAGTTTCTTTTACCAATAGGTTTTTTTTCTAGTGGACGGAAAGAACAGAACTCTGACACCAGTAGGCACCATCTAGCAGGTAGGAAGGCACAGGAGTGTGATACTGGAGCACAGGACACAATAGTTAGGAAACATGCACACAAGGAAAGAAAAATACAAAAAATGTGAACACTGAGGTAGTTGGCCTGACATTATACCATAAAATGAACCTGAACAATCTGGTGGTGACTGGCTAGAAGAAATCAGGCTTAGTGGGCATCGCTGAGCTGGTGAACGACTGGGAGGTATGCGTGTTGGCTGATGCAATCTGAAGGTGTTGTTGATTGGAGAAGGAAAAGTACAGGAACTGCTGCCATGCCCAGAGAAAGAGAGAGAGAGGAGAGAGAGAGAGAGAAAGAGAGACCCAGACACACTGCAGCCTCCACACAGGTACATGACACTTATTGTCTACAAACAATGCCAAATATCTTGTCCTGCAATTTTAGCTTCATAAATGAGGGACAGAGCAGCCAGAAAATAGCATCAGGCTCCTACAGTCTGATTCTCACATTAAGCATTCTTGTGGGGCCCAAAGCCTCCACGTGGCATCTTTCATATTCTCTTGGCATATGAGCATGTATGGGAGTATGGTAGCTGGTCTCAGCATCAGCCCAGAGTACTACAGGATAAGAGTTGAATATGTAGGTGAGCTAAAATTTGAGACACACTACTGATTAAGTTAGTACCACTATTTTCAGATTGTAATATTCCAGACATAGTATATATTGTACTAAATGTATAATCACCCTCCTAGGAGGGAAATTAAAGAGCATATCTGATTTGTCCCTAAAAGACCCCAGTACTTCAGTTCAACAAAGACACCAAAAAGGCAACACATTAAAGAAATCACTCTTTTACATAGAAGCCAAGCAATAAAAGGAATTACAAGTAATTTCAACTACTATTTAAGATTTCTTTTAACTGGAACCCAACTCTGCAAAATATACAGAAGGTATGTGGTGTGTACTTTGAATCCTACAATGTATATGCAAGTATGCAGTGTCTAGCAAAAATAACCCTGTAAAATAACCCCTGTGGTAACTTCTGTATTTATTCACTGGCAGACATGTTGGCTTTGTGTGTGTGAGTGTGTGTGTGTGTGTATCTGATAAAGAGATAGAAAGTGGATGACAAATGTTGAGGGAGGAAACCAGGGGCAGTGAGAGACTGTTTGAGAGATGAAAAGAGACGACTGGGTGAGCAAAGAGCATGGTGATAATGGACAAAAGTAAATAAGTAGGGATGGAGGGGTGGGGAGAGATTGATTTAATGGAATTATAGATAAATTGACATTCATAATGACATGGTGAGAAAACATGAGTTAGAGGGGGAGAGAAGACTATTTATTACTCAGGTATACATAAACAGCAGTCCAAGTAATATATAGTTCAAGGGGTCATGGCCACATCATAACATCAAAAAGGGTAAATGTGGTGAACTTGGATGAACCCTATGACAAAAACTAAATTCGTCAAGCAGTGGACCAAGATATTTTGAATGTGATCCAAGATAGTAAAGTTGCAGACTGGATAGCTAAACAACGAAAGCCAAAAGCTCAAGGCAGCATATCACAGAAGCTTTTCACACTGTCACATTGTTTTCACATCTCTTTATCGGAAACACTGGTTATAGTCTCTTTAAGGCTGGCTATTAATGATGCTTTACATCATGCCATGTCAGTGCCATTTCTCCACCCCCAAAAAAGACTGCTATAAAATTCAGGAATTCAAAAAACAAAGATCCCTCATATGACAACCACTCCAAAACAGTTCCCCAGTGGTACTTTAGTGATTTAAGAAAGTTGGCACAAGATTAGGTAGAGACCTCTCCCTCTCCTGTTGTGTCCTCTGTGTTTTCCCCTCCCTGGTGTGTGTGTGGCTTACTCCTTTGTCTTTGTCTGTTCTGCCTGTGTGTGTGTGTGTGTGTGTGTGTGTGTGTATGTATGTGTGTGTGTATGCGTGGTGTTGACGCCAAGCCTTCCCTCCAACTCACCTGGTGCACTTGTTGTGAACTGTAGGCCATCCCTCCAATTCTCTCCTTATAATTACTTAAGACCTGTCTTTAATTCCACTTTTCACCAGTCTATCTGACCTCATACATAATAGTAAAGGTTAAAAGATATAGTCACCACTGCCTTATGGATATAAGGAACAAGACTACACAACACCTACACCTGGACCAGAAAATTTCAGAGGAACTTCAGGGCCTAGGACTCCTCCGCCAGACTAGCAGTCTCGCAGACTCGCCTGCCACATCCCACCCAGAGAGGATGCCCGAAAGCGGTGTGAGAGAAAGCAGAAGTGAGGAAAACGCGGAGGCATCCAGGCTAGGCTAGCTGCTAAGTGCTGACCTTTTTATCTACCGAGGGAGATTACGGCCATCTTACTTGTCGCTGTTTACATTCCTCCCTGCGCTAACACCAGCGATAGGAGCGAGGCACTCAACGAACTCTACCAGGTCATCAGTGAACAACAGACAGCACATCCAGGCGGATTCCTCATCACCGCTGGGGACATTAATCATATAGAGTTAAAGGTTTTATTGCTCAAACTATATCAACACGTAGATTTTCCAACAAGGGGAGACAACAAACTGGATTTAGTGTATCACTTCTACTACTAATATTCTAGAGAGAGGATGTTACCTACAACTATCTAGGCCCGTAAAGAATAATGCCCGAACAATTCACAAGGAAGTTTAAATGAAGAGTTGGCAGTTTTATTGTCTTACCACATCAAAGAAAAACAAAAGAAACTAAATCAACAATTCTGCAGCTATTATGCAAAATAAACAAAATAAAGCTTTATACAAAAAACAAAAGAATGAACTTAGTCCTTTCAATTAGAGCTCAGTTAGTCAAATTTGCTCTCTTTGCTAAGGAACTGAAGGTTCAGCAGCAGTTCTGCCTGTGTCTCTCTTTTATGTCTATGTCCAGCGTTCTATTCCTGTAGGTACTGACCTGGGTAGAGTTAGAATTCAGAATGTATCTCTTATCTTGGATCCACAATCAGACGCTCTCAGTGGGGATCTTCACGCTGGCCACACCGCTCCAGAACCGGGCTCCAATCGCCACGCTATTGGGCTCGCCATCATGGTTCATCAAATTATAATGTAGCGTGCAGTTCACACAACCAAAAAAACAAAAAACAACTCTACACAAATAGTGCAGAGAAATAAATTGTTTGTATAACTCTCTTCTTCTTGTATAAGATCTCAACAATCATCTTTTAACAATCAGTTAATTATGTATATTCTACTACTGAGAGTATACTTCA